>OX328124.1:43957695-44203306 GCA_946811695.1 Gonocerus acuteangulatus | reverse complement strand
AAAAAAAAATAAGAATAATTTCACGGTAAAGATTGTTAACCCCTTTAAAGCTGAAAGTTTATTTGAAACATTTTCGAATAACAAGATATTGAACATTTTCCTGTCTAGTGCCCCTTGTACAGACATCCCAGAAACTCCATTATCAAGATGTGCAATGATGTCACAATGCATGGAGAAGAGGTAATCATGATTCTATTTGCTTTAAAATAAAACTAAAAACTAAAATATATTTGTTATTTTATAAACAACACCCTAAAAATAAGATCCTACATTACAAATGGATAATTAACTAACGAGAATAACGTATTTAGAAATTAAGCCTACTTACAACTAAAATAAATAAAGAGAGGAGCAAAACAAATTGTGTGTCTATGTATAATATCGGCGGTACAAATGCAAAGTATCCAATGTGAAAATGGTTCGGTTCCTTATAGATGACTTTATATAAATTTCGTTAGTTTGATTTTCTGTCAATTGATAATTATTAGTCTTTAATTTTCGAGAGTTTGCCAGAACGTACATCAGTCCAACAGCAATCAGCATAGATTGAAAATGAAAATGCTTTTTTTCACATTCGGGAAAAAACATATTCATATGAATCTGTAATAAAAATAATTAATTAATAAGGAAAACAATTTATATGCAAATTTGTACAATATAAGTAGTTCATAAGGGAAAGCATTACAATTATCTGGGTTTAAGGCTTTATATTAAGTGAGAAGTAAGGTATTTATTTTTTATTCTTACTTGGATTTATATTAAGAATCTATTATTGTATAAAGACGTTATAAACTTCTCTATGGAATGTGAAACACTCACAAATACAATTATTTCTTCATATTCTACTGTTTCTGTGGTTTCCAATCTCTGTTGTAATTTGCCAAAGGTAGTTTTTCTCAGCGAAGACTCAAGCTCAAACTCGAACAACGAATATGGTAATGGATTTAATATTATCCTTGTCATATTTAAGGTACACCGGTGTCCGTGGGAGGTCTCAACGTATAATAAATAATATTAATAAATATTTATGAAGGACATTAGGTAGTAGTTACCATTCGGTGCGAATGGGCCCATGAGTTTATTTCCATCGAAGGGTTGATGTTCCATTGGAGATAATGCCAGTGTGGGTGGAAGTCGTTAAAGGTGGAACGATGATGTCCTATTGAAAAACACTTAGCACCTCACTCGACTGCGGATACTGTTCCAGGGTGAACATTTATTGCAACGTTCCGGCCTTTTACAAACATCACTTCAAGAAGACTTTCATATGGGCGAGCCTACAGATACACTCGTTGCACACAGTAATGATATTCATTGAACTAAACATTTTTAGAAGTTACTGCTGTTGTTATCAGTAACAATTCTTCAGATAATGCTTTTATGTTGGGGTCTCCCGTGGTCTAGCGGCTAGCGTCTTAGATTCATAAGCGGGAGGTGGTGGGTTCATGGGCGTATATAAGGGGGGGTCTGAGGGGGCTGCAGCCCCCCAAAATTTTGATTTGATCGTTAACAATTCTATAAAACCCTTAAAAATAAATTATATAAGATCATTAAGTTCATAAAAAATATTCTATTTTGGGTGTAATAGCGTTTTAGTTGGCCAAAACTCTTCCATGATCTAAATAGTTAGTATTCCATACACCGGAAATGGTCTCAGTCCCCCCGCCGAAATTTTCCCAGCCCCCTGAATTTTGGCGCTAATGGCCTAGATGTCGAAGCGCCATAAAAAAAAAAAAAAAAAATGCTTTCATATTCTATTAGCGTTTAGAGGAATAGACAGGAAACCCCTTTTTATGAATATGCTACACAACAAAACAAAAAACAGGTAGGACACGTTTTGCGTCCTCAAAAATTAATTATACATCTTTTAGATATATTATCATGTAAATTGAACGAATAAAGACAGCTTTTCGATGACTTTCTGTCTAAAATTCAGCGCATGAATGGCTGATGAATGTAATTTTCATTATTAACTTATTTATTATTTAAGTATGTTTATTTATCAATAGTATTGTATTTACTTTGTATTTAGCGCCTGAACCAAATGTTTTACTATTAAGCGCAACGTTTATCCTTTAGTTGGGCAATCAAATTGTTTCCTAATAAAATTCACATATATACCTAACTATATATATATATATATATATATATATATATATATATATATATATATATATATATATATATTAAAGATTTTCTCAGCTTTCTAATCTTAAGCTTTCTAAACTGAAGCCAAATTAAGAGAAATTAAAAATAAGACGAAAGCCTGGACAAATGAACACTTCTCCCATCGGGACGAAGTAATCCTCTCCAGACTTCGTATTGGACACACCTTACTTACCCATTGTTACCTACTAGACAGAAAGGACAGACCAACTTGCAGATTGTGTAACGAGACCTTGACCGTCAAACACATACTTACGAACTGCAGACAACGCAATGATGTAAATAATTCCTACGACTTACGGGACTTACTGACAGAAGGTAGCCCACACATTGCTTCACTACTTAAATATTTAAAAAACACACACTTATACACCAAAATTTAACTTATTCAATTTTTTAACTGATATTAATACTTTTTATCCTATTTTTAGCTTTTTGTTAACAGTTCCTCACGTTACATCTCTTTGTATTAATTAATAATGTTTATCTAATTATATATATTTTTTAAATCCATTTATTTTTCCTTTTCATGTTGTATTTGTTCATTTATTAATTTGCATTTCAATTAATTTGTTTGTTTGTTTTTTGTCTTTGTCACAGTTCTTCTTTTTCTCCTTACTATCTTTTCTTTCTTTCTTTCTTTATTTATTTATTTTTTGCTACTTAACGTTGACATCTATAGATTTTTTCGCCTACGTCACGGAACTCTATAAATTAAACATAAATATAAATATATATATATATATATATATATATATATATATATAAATATATACATATAATATATATATATATATATATATATATATATATATATATGTATATATACACCTATATATGGTACATATAATAAAATTTCAGCGGATAGCTGTCTTTTCATGGACGATATATGGGTAATAATGCTATTGGGGGCGTTTATCGACGCAGAACCCAAAACAATGATTTTTAGAATTTTTGTCTGTTTGTCTGTGCACGCTAATCTCGGAAACTGCTTACCCGATTTAGTTTCGGTTTCCACTAATATATTGTTGTAAGCTTCACTTATCATTTACTGTTGGTTTCATGTCAATCGTTTCATAAATAAAAACGTTATGCCAATGTTAAGAATCGCGTCAAACATTTCATGAACTATCGTTAACACGATACAAACCTGTATCGTAAATCTGTTTATTAGCACTTTCTTCCGAAAGAAAGTAGCTATTGAGGTTGCACTCTTGACGGAATTTTTGTCTTCAAATCTTTATCGATCCTACCTAGTAGACACCGAAAATGACCCTAGTTAAAATCTCTCTCTCTCTCTCTCTCTCTCTCTCTCTCTCTATATATATATATATATATATATATATATATATATATGTGTGTAGTTATAAATGTGTCCGTTAACACGATACAGGCCAGAGTTTTTGTTTTTTCGCCACGAAACTTGGTATGTAGTATTCCCCCATCAAACGACTGAACGAGTTCTTTAACAAAAAAAAAATCGGTCCTTCCGGAGGGGGGATTTACTTCGGAGCCAAACTAGTTATTTTTCAATACAAGCCATAAGTTTTATTATATTTCAACGAAACTAGGTATTTGTTGTGGTCAACCGAAGAGATTTTTTTTTTTTTTTTTAAATAAACTAAATAGGTTGACTGGGGGGGGGGGGGGTTTACTCCGGACAACTGTTTGTGTAAATTACTAATTTCCCTTTACCGGTCGTAATTTCTGTTTTATTGTTACGAAACTCTGTATATGTTCTTGCTATCTAATAAGAAAGAAGTGTTGTGAATATGAACTAAATAGGTCTATTGGAAGGGGGGTGTTACTTTGTACTATGTTTGAAATGAATTCTCCCGCCAAACGTAGGTTCACGAAACTCATCAAGATCAATAGATCAAAATGTGAAGCTTTGTGTATTTATTACGTAGTGTAGTACCACGCATACACAAAACTCCGGAAGGAAATTAATTACAAAATTAATAATTGAAACATCTGCTCATAAAAGCAAAATAGCAGAACAATTTATGTTTTTATTTTATTTATTTTTGAAGGAAATTAATTTTAAATCTACTTTCTTGCACATAACCAATGCTACTTGTAGATACTATTGAGTATAAGTATAGAGTGAGAGATTGTGAAGGGAAGAGTGAGCCGATAAAAGTAGAGTATTGACGGCCCAGCCGTGACATGCCTAACCTCAGCCTATAGAGAGCCAATATCATCTTCTTCAAATGTCTTCTCAGTGTCCTCAATACTCAATGCCCTCATCAACTCTGTTATATTCCTCATTAACGCTGGCATTTAGATATATTCATTAATTTATTAATTGAAGAGGTCGGGGCAAAATAGTGCCAAGCAACATTTTTAACAGAACTTAACTGTAGCTGCTATATGTTGACTATCAGTTAAATGGTTAGGGACAAAAAGAATAAGTAGCATACAGAGCTTGTAGTCAGGTTTTGTTAGCATTTGCATCATAGACTGATAGTCCCACATAATATCCAGCATATAGCTGTTGTTAAGTTTTGTTAAAAATGTTGCTTAGCACTATTTTGCCCCGACCCCGGGGAATTAAAAAACTAAGTCAAGAATTCCTTTGGCAATTTTCTCGCATCATTTCGAGAAAACCGAAAGAAAAAAAGCGTTTTTTGGACGAATCTCGATTTATCGCTTAAACGAAGATTTACGCTTTTTTTGATTTGAATAGGTTTAAGACTGGGACACCCTCTATACATTTAATTCTTTTTCTTAAGGGATGTCCCAGTATAAAGAACTTACTTTTTTCATTCATGCGAATTATATAAAATAATAAATGCATCTGCACATAAGCGCGCGCGCACACACACACAAATAACACATTTGCAATTACAGCCTTTGTTCAGGCGGAGGTGAATTTTAAATAATATTTAGTTATAGGTACAAGAAAGTCGTTAGAAGTATAAAAATTTCTATGAACCTGACATTTACAGTGATGATCAAGGATCAATGGGATTATAAAAATATAATTATATCGCCATATATATCATGTACTCTACAATCTGTAATTCAGAAAATAAATATTCTTTTACCATGCCTTTCAGGTCATTGTGTAATGTCAAATAGGCGCTAAGCTTCATGTAGTTACATTACATGAAGTTAAGTTGTAAGTTGATGAAAAGTTCTTGAGACCTAGAATACTGGTATGGCCTCTTCCATGTTTGTCCTTCATTTGTATGTGAGAGCATTGCTAATGGAATGAGCTTAAGCCCCTGGAGCTGAGCTTATCAAAGCATCACAACTTCGGCCTACCCTCTCTAAGCCCCTACTTCATTGAATATGAGGTATCTCAAAGCTTTTACATATTCCTTAATACGGGCGACGACACAAAGTAAGTTAATAATTGGGTGTTGTACCGAATGAAATGAAAGCCAGAACTACAACAGCTGGATCCCACTAGTGCCCCAGGAAGACCTTGCAGGGATGCTCCACTCTCTTTCCAATGTAGGAAAAATTTGGAAAAATCAAGTTCTCAAAAGTACATTCACAATACTTTTTTTCACAGGACTTCGAAAGCCTCCCCATGGAATGAAATTCAGTCCTCTAAAGTAACTAAGGGGGGCTCCAAGAACCCCCTTTATTTTTTAAATTTATTATTAAATAAAAAATTAGTAATTATTAAAAGTTTTTCAGTCTTTACTACTGTCATGATTACAGTTATAATTTGTTTGTTTTTTTGTGTGTGTTTTTGACTACTTATAAATTTAGGTTAATATGTTTATACATTTTTTTATATAAATTTTTTCTTTATTAAAAAATGATTCAATTCAGTCCTGTTAATTTTCCCGGGAAAACTAATTTATTATCCCACAAAAACTCAATATTATTGATGCAGAAATTTTAAAATTACATTTATATTTAAAAGGTCACAAATTTGAGAAATTTAACAAGTTATTTAGTGTTCAAAATGAATAAGTATTTCTTAACTCTTTTCCCCCAATAGATCTATTATGTTCTATAAGGAGCACAAAAATACGAGAAAAAAAACTTATTTTTAAATGAAGCATGGATACCTTGGGAATGGCTGGGAAACGGAACATTTTTGGGCTTTCCCAGTGTACATTTACAGCATTTATCTAGATACATGTATTAACAAACCTCATTTGTTGAACATTTACAGCATTTATCTAGATACATGTATTAACAAACCTCATTTGTTGAATATTTCCAGCAGTAGATGTTATCTTCTTAGTCATTTCATTGTCTTCATCTTTCTGGCCTATTAGTGTTGCAGCACTTATAGGTTTCTTTATGACAGCCAATTCGGCTTCTTGTTGCAGTTTTTTATCTTGCGTTTCCGTCTAATATGGCTTTATTTATGTAGAGCAATTCATTAGGGTTCGATTAACGGTATTTTTGTGCCACATGTATTTCACATTAGTTGATGAAAGTTTTTTAAGTATCAATTCTGGATGATTATTTATTTATTTCCAAAGAATTTATTTAATTATGAACAAATTGGTTTATATTTGTTGTAGAGACTTTTATTTTTTTATCGTGTTTATTTTATTTTTTACCCGAAACTCCGTCGAAATAGTTTCACGTACATCATAATTAGAGTAGAGGATATATTTTTAATTTATTTTTTAGAAGAGCTATAAAATGTTTTTTAGTCAATGCAGATTGGTTAAGTAAGAAGTGCATCTGCTAAATCAGGATACTATTTCTGTAAGTAATCAAACAATGGATATACAATCTTATTACAGTCTAAATTATATGTCATGCGAAAATTTAAACATGGTTTTGAGATGAATTACGTTTGAAATCTGTGAGGTACGTTCAATTTGATCTCAATGTGGCTGGTCGGTGCTAGAGATGTCAATTCAAGGCTCTCGAAATTGAAAGGTGGTGAGATCTCACTGACAGCCACTTACTCAAATCCGTTGCTGTCATCAGCTTTGCATTGTTTACAGAGTGTTCTAATGTATGTAGAGAAGCAAATTACCCACTATTTAAATAGTTTTATTTATTTTTACCCCCACAATGAACAATGTCGATAATTCACTACCAATTTATCAAAAAAAAGTTCTGACGTGTATATATATATATATATATATATATATATATATATATATATATATATGCGTGTGTGTGTGTGTGTTTGTTTGTTTGTGTGTGTGTTTCTTAGGTTTCTGCCGTCTACTAAAATGGTCTGATTTTGATTATTCACAAAAATATAGTAATTTCTAAAAAAAAAAGTACAAGTACATTGAATAGCAAAGTTCAGCCACGAGAACAAACTATATCGACAATATTCGCGAGTAAAAAGTCTTACGCTCTTACTTTTTTATACTTCCATTTGAACTTAATTTGATGAGGTAAATCGATAGTCTTAATTTCATCTTTGTACAGTTTATAATTAAAGGTTTCTTTAAATATTTTATTTCGAGTTCTCAAAAACAACTTTAGTTTTTTTTCGATTAAGTTACCTTAATCTGAGCAATATTCACTGTGTTTATTATATACACCAGGCATTTATTGATATGTATTACTCTTTTATTATTAACAATTATTTTATACATAAAAAATATTTTTATCTCTTTGTTTACGTATATTTTTGCCGTTGTGCAGATACATTTATGTTTCTATGCTTGGTATATATACATACAAATATTTAAATATAGTTAAGATACGAAAACGGCAGGAGTTGATCCCCAAAATTGGTTAAAACATTAATTTTTTTACAATTTTTGGGAACTCATTGTCATTTTATATAAGAATCCATTCACCTTCAACTTTGTATACACACATACAAATTTCAACCACCGTTATTTTCGTTATTCATAGGTTCTGAAACGTGAAATTTCCATGTCGGAACTACCTGATTGCATCTTGAGGTGAACCTCGTAAGCGGAGTTACTTCCTATGGAGAGAGGGAGGAACCGCGCTAAAATTATGCATATTTTCGAAATTATGCTAACTGTTGGAAAGAGAATGCAGCTGACTGAAAAACACTTACCACATATTTAGGTATTATTTATAATAATACACACTAAACATGTTTATCTACTATATATTTGTCAAATACCACTCACTCACTCACTCACTCACCTATCATCGCCCATCCCATGCCACTTGACAGAAAAATGGGAAATTTTGCTTGGACACCCCCTATAGAACGTACACACTCGCTAAGAAATAATTTTTTGATATTAGAATTTTTAGGTATTTTTAGAGGGGTTTAAAGTTTTAGTTGGTTAGAGCAGGCAGCATGCGTTGCTAGGACGATAACAGAACAGCTGTTATTGTACTGTTTCTATTTCATAGTATTATTTTTAATTGAGGTTAATTTCAACTATGATGGCAGACCTTGAATTACTAGAAATAAACTGTCATTTTTTCCCTCACAGAGTTTACGCCCTGGTGATAGTCCATCCGAGGTAATAATATCCCGAACCACTTGACACAAAAATTTGAAATTTTGCACGAAAATCCGTTTAGAATGTAAACACTCGCTAAGAAAGGTTTTCTTTTATATTCAAATGTTTAAGTACTTTGAGGGGTGTGATTATTAAGAAGTTCCTCATCGGCTAAAAAATGGCCCGATTTTGATGACATTTGGTACAAAAATCTTTCTTCTCATTTGAAAGGGCGAAAAAATCTGAACGCTTACATTTTCGAGTCCTTATGCTTGCAGGTACTCGCTATATAGGTTCCTTAACGTAGGAAAACGAAGGAAACCATTTTTAAAGCGATTTCTGTAACCGTTTACGAGAAAAATTGATAGAAATACTTTTCCAAACTAATTTTATGTGTGGGTATTCAGCAACGATGATTGGGTCACTTGAAACTAGTACCAAATATTTGCTATTCATCTAATCTAAGATATTTAAAATTTGGTATCGTTTGGAGGTAAGAAGTATATGGAAACAAATGTATTAATGGTGATACAAAGTTTTCGGATCTCAGTATATTTTCTAAAATATCTCGAAAACGGTTGGGAAATCGTGGTAAACGGTTGGGAAATCGTGGTAAGTGGAAGGCGGCTATTCGAAAGGTTACTAAATTCTCTAGAAAAAAGATTCTGTTGTAATGTTCGGTGGGGCGCTGTCAATCGAAGAGATAAGTGCTTAAAACTTCAAGGTTGTTAGTTTTATTCTTTTCAACGTGTATTTGTCACGGAAACAAACACGGTTACCTCCACGTGGTGTTTCCTGGGTAACTGTAAAGTCCGTGCAATAAGCTGTACAGAATTATGTAGTAGGGTTAATTTTGAACATACCTTATTTAACGCAATATAAAAACTACTTATCAGCCGTGGTGAAGCACGGGTAGTCAGCGAGTGATTAATAAATAATTCGTTTTAATTTAATTACCAATAACTCAGTTAAGTAACATTAATAATAATGACAATTAAAAAAATGTAATAAAAATTAAAATAACAAAACAAAAATGAAATATATTGATAGAAAAAATAATGGAATAAAAAAGGGAATATCTAGGCTCAACTATGTCATTACCAAGATACTGAATACTCCGTTTGATACCAAGAAAGTTTCTCCCTCAGAAATATTGACTGTAATGAGTAGTTAGCCAGAATATATACAGTTTTCGGCGAAGTCATTTAGGAGAGGAGAATATAGGAATGTATGAAGCAGAAATTTTCCTAGAATAACCAAGGTATATGGAAAATAACTTCACATTTCCCACCACTGACTCTCTGTGTATGTAATACTGCTGTTTTGTATTTCTATCAAATGGAGATGAAGTCAAAATCATGGGGTGTATTATGAAGTCATTAAAATGTAAATGAAACTTCATGATCATATACTGGCAGAAAAGCTGTAACTAACACTCGTTCACGATTGGATGTCAGTCACAAATTGGGAATTGCTTGTAGACGGGAGGATTTGTTGGTCATTTTAGAATATTAATAACGTAATAAATAAATGCAATAATATTGATTGAATAAAATATTTGTACCTTAAATATTTACCTGTGCAGATCTTTATTAAAAAATAAACATATTCACCTGACTGGAGCCAGACCTTCTGAGCGCTAATCTCATATTCCTCAGACATTGGTAAAATTATTTAAATTTTCACGTCCACGCATAAATATTATAGATTTTTTTGGGGACGAACCATCTATAGTTTATGATCATTTCCTAGCCTTAGATTTTTTTTTTTTTTTTTTTTTTTTTTTTTTTTTTTTTTTTTTTTTTTTTTTTTTTTTTTTTTTTTTTATGTATCAGCAAAATTAACGCTACTACATAATTTTTAATAGTTTGTTATAAACCCCCGTCATACTATATGTTACACATCAATATATAAGTAATCAAAGTATAATGTTTCTTGACACTGTGGCGCTCCGGACCAGTGTCAAGAAACAGATAATCTAGAGATAACCCGTTATCTATCGGTTACCAGCATGAGCTTACATAAGGGGGGTAGTTAGGGGTCCACAGCCCCCCTCCCCCGAACTTTTGATTTGGTAAAAATGTGTCTTAAAACCCTTCAAAATAAATTAAATAAGATAATTTCATTTTAGTTGTAATAGCGTTTTATTTGCCTAAAACTATTCAAAGTTCTAAATTGTTAGTATTCCATACCCCCGGAAATGGTCACAGCCTTCCCCCCCCCCCCCGAAATGATTTCGTATATACGCCCATGGTTACCAGTAACAGCAGCTTAACCCATACAGGTTAAATTTAGCTGTCAATAATAAATGTACGTTACAATTTAAAAATTTATGTTTCTCACGTCATTTGGAAACCCATTATATTTGCGAGCATGACCAAGAGGTGTTCTGACTGGGGATGCTGATAGGTGAGGAGGCTGTGCAATGGTTCGGGATTTAATTACCTCGGATGTACCATCACCAGGTATAGCGAAAACTCTATGGGGACAAATTGAAATGATCCGCAATTAAAATGGCGATTTTGTCCCTCATAGCGTAAACGCAATTAGGGGCAGTTCATTTCTAGGACTGCCATCATAGTTGAAATTAACCTCAATTAAAAATAATACTATGAAATAGATACAGTACGGTAACAGCTGTTCTTTATCGTCCTAGCAACGCATGCTAGGCTTGCCTGCTCTAACCAACTAAAACTTTAAACCCCTCTAAAAATACTTAAAAATTTGAATATCAAAAAATCCTTTCTTAGCGTGTGTCTACATGCTAAAGAGAGTGTTCATGCAAAATTTCAAATTTTTTGTGTCGAGTGTTTTGGGCTGGGCAATGATAGGTCAGTGAGTCAGTCAGTGAGTGATTGGTATTTGACAATTATATAGTAGATATAAATGCTTATGCCTTTCCTTTTTTTAACGAAAATACAACATCACTAATAGGAATTGAACCCACAACCGGAGAGACGATGTGCTCACGTCTTGTCACTCACATCCACCGGGCCATCTGGATCAAATTAAAAACAAAATAAACAAACTCGTTTATAAAGGAAACTAAAATAAAGCCATTAAGTAATTTGTTTTTCCTTTTATATTTGTTAGAGAAGTTATAAAAGCGGAAGGGGAAAATAGGGAAATAAAAAATAAATAAAAAGGAAGAATAATCTTTATGCCGAGACGAAACCATAAAAGGATTTAGGCTGAGGGTTGTGAATAGAGGGAGGTCACGTCATAAAGGCATGTATTACCCTTTCAGAATATTCGAGCAAAAGAGAGGATATAGGGCTAGGAACACTAAAGGATCGCCCAAAAAGAAAAATTTCAGGGCCTTTGTCTGAGTCCCACCTACATGAGGTACTGAGCCAGTAGAGAATAGTATCTCATTTTTAATGTGATAATACGAATCTCTTTTTTTTAAAAAAAAAAGAGGATATTGGTGTGTACCTACAAAGGGTGGTACTTTATCAACAATTTTCTGTAGCGTGAAACTAAATATTTCAACATAGTGTCTTGAAATTGAATAATTTAAATATTGTATAAATACATATATATATATATATATCATAATAGGAAAACCAACAAACTCCAAGGTCTCCACCACAAATGATTTATTTTATTCACTCAAAGCAAGCTTTCGGAGTCTACAGCTCCATCCTCAGTGCTTCTACAGCATAGAAAAACAAAACATATATAATCTTTAACACCTGAGAATAAGCTTATCAAATAAATTTGAATTGTCAGGAACCATTTAAAACCATCAATGCAATCATAAAAACAATTAAATCCTAAAACAAAAAACACGTAATCAACCACACAAGCATTCATACTCAAATATACATTAAAAACAGCAAAATACACACTTTCTGTCCAAGCACCCGTACGAAAAAATAAATAAATAAGTACATAAATAAATATAAAAAAACACTAGTGAATCACAAGTTAAAAATAAAAATAAAAACCTAATGCTGAGGTACCCACCCAGTTCTTCACTGCAGGCGGTTCACCCGTAGACTGAGGTCTCTTCTTGGGAACTCTCTGAGCCGGGATAATCCTTCTTCAGTCCCGTATTTTAAACGCCAAGTATCCGTCCTCGTATTGAGATTTTTACCTTTATTTATTAGTTTATCTAATTTAATCTCAATCCCTTCTATCACGTTCATCTTATACCCCTTTTTAACATTGTGCAACAAAGTTACATCTAGGGCCTCTTTATTGTGGTCTTCATTTTGCAAATGAGTGAACATTTCAGAAGAGTTATACGTCATATGCTCATAACACCTCTTCTTCAGTTTACGACCACACTGTCCAATATAAGACGCCTCACACGATGTACATTTCATCTTGTAAATCCCAGACTTCTCCACTAAGGGTACTTTTTCCTTGGCATTACACAGTAGAGACTTTAAAGAGCCAAGGTTTTTGAATGCCACATTTATTCCTTGGCTACCTAACTGTTGCCCCAACTTGTCTGAAAGACCTTCTATATATGGCATAGAACACCATTTGATCGATTTTTTATGCGACTCTTCTTTGTCCCCAACTTTCCCATATATTTTTTTGAGACGTCTCTTCACTAGTTTATCCACTAACGTTTTTCCATAACCATTCACCTGTGCTAGGTGTTTTATGGTATTTAGTTCATTTAGATAGTCTCCTTTACTAAGTGGGATCCTCAGCATTCGGTCAACTAAATATATAAAACTAGACAATTTGTGCCTATAACTATGACTCGAGTCAGATGGAATCAAGGTATCTGTGAAAGTGGGCTTCCTATATATGCCAAATGAGTGAGCCTTCTTCTCCCTCGTTATCTGTAAATCCAAAAAACATAACACTCCCTCAACTTCCAATTCAGACGTGAACCGAATAGATCCATGACATCCATTGGCGTACTTTAACAATCCAGTCAATTCATCACGCGACCCGGCAAACCCCAACAATACGTCGTCCACATACCTGTACCAAAATTTGATCCGACCATAGAATGGATTTTTCTTAGTATTTATGAAACATGCCTCAAACCAGTCCATAAACATGTCAGCCGCTAAAGGGCTAATGGGAGAACCCATAACCAGGCCTGTGTTTTGTTTGAAAAATTTTCCCTGATATTTACAATAATTTTGGCGTAAGCAGATTTTAAGTAATTGTATGAATTCTGAAATAACTACAGGATTGATTTTTCTGTTATTTAATACTTTTTTAAATAGGCTGACTGCGTGATCCGGCGGTATGTTTGTGAACATGTTAGTCACATCAAAAGATACAAGGAGCCTGTTCTCCGGCAACGCGTCAGGATTGATGTTATTCAATTTCTCGATGAGGTCAATATTATTTAAAACAGTGTTAGCCGGTTTAAAATTTGTCAGGTTATTAAAAATTTGAATTAATTTCTTAGCAAGTTTTTCTGACGGAGCTGAGTTAAAAGATACTATAGGTCTTAATGGATGTCCCGGTTTGTGTACTTTAGGTAGGCAATATAACAGAGGTGGCAACGGATAGAAGGGATTGAGATTAAATTAGATAAACTAATAAATAAAGGTAAAAATCTCAATACGAGGACGGATACTTGGCGTTTAAAATACGGGACTGAAGAAGGATTATCCCGGCTCAGAGAGTTCCCAAGAAGAGACCTCAGTCTACGGGTGAACCGCCTGCAGTGAAGAACTGGGTGGGTACCTCAGCATTAGGTTTTTATTTTTATTTTTAACTTGTGATTCACTAGTGTTTTTTTATATTTATTTATGTACTTATTTATTTATTTTTTCGTACGGGTGCTTGGACAGAAAGTGTGTATTTTGCTGTTTTTAATGTATATTTGAGTATGAATGCTTGTGTGGTTGATTACGTGTTTTTTGTTTTAGGATTTAATTGTTTTTATGATTGCATTGATGGTTTTAAATGGTTCCTGACAATTCAAATTTATTTGATAAGCTTATTCTCAGGTGTTAAAGATTATATATGTTTTGTTTTTCTATGCTGTAGAAGCACTGAGGATGGAGCTGTAGACTCCGAAAGCTTGCTTTGAGTGAATAAAATAAATCATTTGTGGTGGAGACCTTGGAGTTTGTTGGTTTTCCTATTATGATGCAGTACCACCACCGTCCAGCCAAATCAATGTCAAGATATATATATATATATATATATATATATATATATATATATATATATATATATATATATATATATGAGGCGTCTAGAATCAAAACATCACACATCACTATTTTTTCGATTTTGGGATAACAGTTGATTTTACAAGTTCAAAATGTCCTCTCTATACTGGTAGAAAAAATTATTTTCAAAAATCAACAGACCATGCTGTTTTTTAATGCTGAAGTGAAAAGTGTGCTTCAAAATAACAAATACATCAGTAAATTTTAAAACTAAGTGAGACACATCAAAAATAAAAATTCCTTCAAAATAGATAATATAAGAGATAAACTTCTCAAATTCCTCAAAAACATTCTTCTGTGATACTTACAACTTTTAAGAAAAGTATACAGATGTATAAAATTAAACATAAGACTTATTCTGTTTTTTGTGTTTTCTGAACAAATTGGTTTTAATGATGTGTCTTGTTTTAATTCTAGATGCCTCATATATATATATATATATATATATATATATATATATATATATATATATATATATATATATATATATATATATATAAATAAGGCCGATTTTTGCATAACACCTGAAAAAATATCATGATATATAAAATCGCTTTTTAGCACCTAAAACCAAATTCCAGAATTGTGGCCTCGAAAACATTCATTCACCTATATTCGATTTTTCACAGTTTTGACATATAATTTGATAATCTTTTGAATATTGTTTTTGAATTTGTCTTTTATGTTACTAAAAGTATTTTATTTAGCCATTGTATTACCATAGATCCAAGATATTTTTTAACATCCTTGCATAAATGACAAATGTTTAATTTATGTATTTACATATATCAGTCTTTTTTTGACCCATCTAGAGAGCGAACAGACAAACATGTGTATTGCGACACGAGGTCCACCTCATAAGCGGGTTTACTCCCTATGGAGGGAGGGTGGAACCTTGATAAAAGAAGCATTACATAGATAGAATAAGTAATTTGTTTGAGGATTCTAATGTTTTCAAAGGGAAATACAATGATCATACCGAAGCATTAAGAAGTAACTGACAAACTGTACTAGCGTAAAACATATTCAGCTGAGAATAAATGATTTTGAACAGAAATAACCTTGTGTTAATATTATTGATCATCCGCCACGTTTAAATAATTCAGTAATATTATTTATTTATTTTATTTTGTGCTTCACAACTTCAGTAATATTAAAGGTCCCATGAAACAGAATTTATTTATGTTATGCTCTCCATTTATAATGTAGATACATACTCTGTTCTCCGAAGATTATAAAAGCATTATTTTTTTATAAACAATTCAATGTATACATATATAGTTAACTGTCATCATAAAATCTAATATCTTCTTCAATTGGTATTATACTCGTTTCTGGATTTCATAAGAACGATTCAGTTATATACTTGGTGATATAGAATTCCAAGCAAGCCTACAATTATAGTCGTTGCAAGCATGGGCATATTTGCTACTCCTATAAGGAACTCTTGGATAAATGCTGCAGTATTCCTTGAAACCAGAGTTCTGCTATATCTAAATCCGTTTCTCTGTACACTTCAACGAACATTCCATTTAAAAAGAGAAAAATGTTTTCAAAATTTTGTTTTTTTCTCTAGAACCTGACAGTCAGGTACAGTCGTACCTGACAGTTGGGTCCAGTATTAAGGCATTTCTTATCAAAGGCCAATATGAATGTAGTATGGGTGTATATAGAAAATAATTTCGGGAGAGGCTGGGAAAATTTCGGGGGGGGGCTGCGACCATTTCCGGGGTATGGTATACTAAAAATTTAGAACTTGGAATAGTTTTCGGCAACTGAAACGCTATTACACGTAAAATAAAATATTTTAATAAATATAAAATATTTTTTATGTACTAAGTGAGCTTATTTAATTTATTTTTAAGGGTTTTACGACAAATTTTTACCATCAAATCAAAATTTCGGGGGGGGGGCACTCCATAAAAAAGCTCCATAAAAATTTGGCAGCTCCATAAAAAAGCGTATACAGCATAATCGACCGACACAATTGTTTCCATTTCCATATGTTGTGAATATTCCTCTGATTCTTAATTCACCTCCGTAGGGATAGTCTTCTCTTTCATTTTGTAATTTGTTTGTTGATTTATTGTAGGATATACCTTCCTGAATATTCTTAAACATAAACAAGAGCACTTAAAAGAAAATGTATAAAAGTCTTTTATTTTATTATGTGTGATATTTTAGTATTAACCTGAATTTCGTAAAGAAGGCGAAATCGGCCAAAGGATTTGAGGTTAGTAAGATTGAGGAGAAAAGGAAGCGTCGGATGGGCTTGAGGAAAGAAGGAAATATGAGGGGTTTTATCACTGGCCCCCTCCCCCCTGTTACTCTGATTAATGGAAGGAAATTGTTCGTCTGCTTTGCTTTAGGTTCCTATTTAATTATCTGTCATGTCCTTTGGATGTGAGTTCAGAGTTCATAAGAAACCGTGTTTTTATCGCAATGGTACATCTCGATATAAATATATATATATATATATATGCTGCCATATTGATAGCATGGCAGCCTCCGAAAAACAGATGTCACATGAGCGTGTAGTATTAACGATTTTACAATAATAAGAAAAGTGCAAACCCTTTCCACCAAAATCCGGATTAGTCCTTGGACTGTTTTCAGAATGTTTATCATTCAAAAATGATTTGTAATTTAAAAATAATTATAATAAATAATAAATAAATTATGATTATGTATATAATAAATAATCTTAATTGAGGATTAGATTATTTCTTGTTTGATTTAACTAAGATTTCTGCAAAAACCAGACTAGTCCATATGTTTTTTTAAATATTTTCTCAACTACCCTCTTAAAAAATATTTATTTTATATACAATGAAATGGAGTTAGTGGGATGATAGTAGATATGAAAGAAATTTTCATTTCATCCAGCACAAATGAACCTAAACATTTTTTTATATTTCTAAAAATTTTAGTTTTTGGACTTTTATGGTTTTTGTAATGACCCCTTCAATTCTTTAGGTGCGCAATGTACAAAAACTATCTTCTGAGAAATGTTCTAGTTATTTTTTCATTGTATATTTATATATAAAACAAGTTTATATGGCGGTATACAATTGTTAGTTTTGTGTAGTCATAGACGTAAACAGCCAAAGGTTAAATTTCCTAACAAATATGTAAATATTTTCAAACTTATAACAATCCTATTACCGGAAAGCAGTAAAAAACTACTGCGAATTGCTTGACAATGGTAATTTAGAACTACACCCTACACATGAGCTATACGGCCGAATGAACGATAGGAGAACCGAAAAAAACGTGTAACCTGATAAAACGGTAGTAAAATCCAAACAAAGGAACGTTTGCAGACTATTTACCACGAACGAAGGCTGACGTAAAACGGAGGACAAAACAAACACCGTTTCATAATGGATGTAAACATGGCTTAACAAATATAAACCCTTCTACATCTGTCCTCCTCCTTTGTGTCAACATTCTCTGCGTTTCGTCCCGTTCTTCTCCAATGGAAACCGCTATTGGTAGGGGGAGCCTCGTGGTTGTCGAGAAAATAGGGGGAAAATGCCGATAACGACGATTATTACAACCTTCTCTATCCCAGAATATAATTCACCAGGGGGTGAAGAAAAGAAACATATTTGCCGGAAAATTGTGTAATTTGTCAAAATATCCGACCATAAAAAAAAATTAAAACTTAATTGTACCCTAGCGAGAAATCTTGATACTCCGAACATATGCCACTTCTCTTGCAAGGTCAACTGTGTCCTTTTAAAAAATCTCAAAAAGGTTGGCTATCAATTATCAAAATCAAAATTCTGGCATATTATTGTTAAGCATTTATACTTAGAACAAATCTTTTATATACAGTAGACTCTCCCTTATCTGGCGTTCTCTTATCCTACAATATCTCTAATCCTCCGAGAGGATGGATCTCGGAACTCGCCGGAGCTAGACCGGGCCGTGGGGTCCTAGAAAACCTACCCTTCCTAGCTAGCCAAACATTTGTTTCCTGGTATTTCATTGAATGGAAGCCAAAGAAGACAAGTATGTTGAGTTTCTATTAGAAAAATAAATGTTTCAACTAACACTCCTGCGGCTGGAACGCCTGATTTTCCATGCAACAATGGTTTCGATATAGTAATAATACCTGGATATTTATCGCACCGCTTCTTTGGCGAAGTGCATTTTTTCGATACTTTTCAGTAAAAGGTGAATATAATTAGTAATAAGTGTAGTAGGGTCTTTCAAATACATAAGTGACCACTTCTAACTGAATTCTCTAACCCGGCGTTTTCTCTAATCCGACTGTTCCCCGGTCCCGACGACACCGGATTAGCGAGAGTACTGTCTATATATATATATATATATATATATATATATATATATATATATATATATATATAAAGTTTAAATTTATTTTTATTCCATCTTTCTTAATCTTAAAAATTTCTTTTTATCTGTCAAAGCATAATGCAAATATACAAAGATATGCAATATTAAATAACTAAAATAAACAGATAGATATGGGGAAAGGAAAAAAAATAAATAAATAAGACTTGCTTATCGGTTTGTCCTCACAGAGCGCTGTTCCTCACTTGTATGAGGCCAGCTATGGCGCGTTAATGCTGTTTGTTAAATGGAGATCGTTGAACGTTGGTAATGCGAAGGTATAATTTCTCAGGGTTCAGTCGTGGTATCTTAATAAAACTACATTTTTGATACGAAAATGAGTTTTATTATCAGACGATGTTTCGGCTTGAAATTCAAGCGTTCAACAAGGCGACGAGAACACGGAGAAGTGTTCCTCACGGATGTGTAATAATTTCTGAAGCAGTTCCTGCGAGTCGGACGTTTCAGTTCCTGTATTGCATATAACTGTATAAAAAAAGGGTATACCTAGATCTAATATATGACTTCTCACTTTGAGATTTTTTTTTGGAATGGTTAAGGGATACAATTTCTGGACGTCCCTAATAGCCCAGCTACTAAAGAGCCTTTTTTATGGGTTCTACACATCCTATGTCGTTGACACCTTGGCGAACGAAAAAAAAAATACTGTTAGAATGATAAAAGCTTAATAAACTATGTTGTAGGTACAGATTTTATTTACAAATGCGGTCAATATTTAGTTCTTTTACCTATCTCTTCAATCTATATAATCGTAGTTTTTTCCAAAGCAAAATTGCCTTAAATCCAAAATTAGAAACACAAGATAGTATTAAACTCACAATCCTGTAAACCCTTTGAAAGGCGGTGATAACCTAGCAGTTTTCTATCCTTAAAAACTCAACCCAGCCCAAACCAAATACATTATCTGCCTTGAATACACCGGTTCTCCGAGGTTTACCAATATCGCGCATGGTTAGTATTTCGATGTGTGACCGGCTAGGGAAACCACGTTCAGTTTACATTATATATGCGTGGCAAAACGTTAATAGCCTGACACTTGTAGGCTACGAGTTCTTAAAACATTTTCAATATATTCCCCGATAGCTATTGCGATATCTACATACAAAAATGGATAACACTTCTTTCTCAAGCTACTAACTAAACATTCGTAACTTTGAAATTATGTGTACTGTTACTATTTTCTGGACCAGAGCTAAATCAATTAATATTTAATACTCAATACAATCAACTACTGCTCAAAAATTGAGCAATAGAATATTGAAGAGGGAAGACTATTCTTTCTGCAAGTATGTGTTTTGGGGTAGGAAGGATGTAAACATGATAAAAGCTCCCTAAACTAGGGAGAAGAACTCGGACCAAATATCTAAACGTGGTAAAAGCTCCCTAAACTAGGGAGAAGAACTCGGACCAAATATCTGAACAGGGGAAACCCAGGATCCAGGAATAGTATCAATCAATATTGGTTTTGTGGTGGGAGAAAGGTCGTAAAAAATGAATACTTTACGCCAAATAAGTCTCTTCTTTGTAAAACTTCTTTGTTCTTTATAAGACTACGATTATATCTTTTATATCACGTCAGGACTCCATGTTTCCATCAGAAAACAGGTCTGGATTTTTTCCTGGGTCAAATTGATCAATTAAAAAGTTTGGTAGACAGAGACAAAACCCCGGTCAAAATACCGAAACTAACAATTTCAAAGATTTAAGCACTTATTTCTCGAATTGACATCGCCCAATCGCAAATTACATCAGAACTTTTTTTGTAGAGAATTTAGTAGTCTTTCGAATGATCGCTTTCCACTTACCAATATTTCCTAACCGTTTTCGAGATAATTTAGAAAATATACAAAGATCCAAAACCTTATATGTTTTTTTTTTTCTAATACTTCTTTACCTCCAACGCAACCAAACTTTAAATAACTTAGATTAGATGAATTTCAAACGTCTAGAATAAGCTTGAACAGAATCAATCGCTTCTCAATACCCAAACTGAAAATTAGTTTAGAAAAGTAGTTGTATCTATGTTTCTCGTAAATGGTTACATTTATTGTTTTAAAAATGGTTTCATACTTTTTCCTATAAGACGTCCACTTATACACGACAACGGTTTTTGGGACGAAAATATAGTAATAATATAGCAAACTTATTTTTGTTTTTAATAAGATGTCTACCTCCCTAGTTGCATAGCCGTTAGACTTGAGGTCATTCTTTAGGAAGGCGTGTTCATTTTCGAGTTAGGCTTGAGACTGACTCACAGGGGTTTCGAATTATGGAGCAATGAAGCCTATTCGATTTGAACTCGCCTTCCTGAAAAATGACTTCATATCTAAAGGCTATGCAACTAGGGAGGTGGACAAAGCAGTCATTCGTATCAAAAAGAAATGGTTGAAAAACAAAAAGAAGAAATGGGTCGCAGAATAACACTACCATACATCCGAGGCATAAGAGAAAAAATAGACAGACTCTCCATAAATCGAGGAGTAGAAGGTATGAAAATGATAAACGTATTGGTAATAGTGTTTCCTATGGCGAACGTTGAGAAGGTCATTTTCGCTTAGAATACTATCAGTTTCCGGTTGTGGCGCCTTGAATCTTCCTTCTCTTTGAGATATCACTTTATATTTTTCACGAAAGGTCAAAACCTACCAATAACGTTTTCTACTCCTTTCCTCATGACACTAGGGATATGAACGGAACCGCTGCAAGATGCGCAGTTTCTGCGAATCAGACTTTTTATCATTTAAAATTTCAATTAAATAATTCATTGTCACTGCCCAAAAGATTAATCTTATATTACTCTTTGCTTGTATTTAATTTAATTATTTTACTAAATTTTTATATTCAAATGTTGTATTTTTCTGCTCCAATTATTGAAAACTCCTTACCTCATAAATTGATTTTTAACCCTTTAATCCCACTTAAGAATAATTTATGAACAAGTTACTACCTTGCGAATGCTCTGATAAATATAAAATATAAATTCGTACAATAAATGAATCGATCCTTGCAAAAAGAACTTCAGTCAATTTTTCCCCAATATGAGTTCCGATAATATTTTCGTTAGTATGAGTGATGAATTCTTTGTATCTAAAGGCAACTTCACATGTTAGAAGGACTTCAGTACAATACATAGTTGCCATAGAAACATAGTCCTAATTTTATTATTCCATGTAGAAAGGGCTTCAGTCTAGTTTTTTTTTTTTTTTTTTTTTTTTTTTTTTTTTTTTTTTTTTTTTTTTTTTTTTTTTTTTTTTTTTTGTAACGGCGCATCTACATCTTGGTCATTAGCGCCTTCAGTCTAGTTTTCTCTAAACTACTGATTTTGGACTGAAGCTCTTTTTGCATGGATCGATTCAAATATGAATTGTTACAATACCATGTAAATTAATATATGCCAACGGAGGACACATACAGAGGATGAAATATGACTCATTTAGCGTTTTGTTAATTAGTATAAATTATTCAGAAATGCATTAGATGGTCCAATAATTTTAATAATTTAAAACGAGATAGTGATAATATCGTTTGCAGGCGTAATGAAAGCTATATTCCTAGAAGACAAGTAATATTTTCCTCACTAAGTAATGAGTTGGTTCTCTCTTTGCACATCAATTTTCCACTGAGCGTTTTAGCAGAATTAGCTTAAAACTTTATCAGATAACTTCATTCAACTCTCTCAGATTAAAGAACATGGATAATAAAAAAAAATTAGTTTCATCGCTCGCTTTATGTCATATTCCTCTCAATCAAAGTTCTTCTCTATGACTTGACGTAGTTAGAAAAACGTGGAGACAATTAGCGCGTTTCCTCCCTCCCTCATGGGCGTATATGGAAAAAAAATTCGGGAGGGGCTGGAAAAATTTGGGGGGGGGGGCGCTGAGACCATTTCCGGGTTATGGAATACTAACAATATAGAATTTGGAATAGTTTTAAACGACTAAAACGCTATTACACCCAAAATAAAATATTTTTTATGAACATAGTGACCTTATTTAATTTATTTTTAAGGGTTTATGACACATTTTTACCGATCAACTCAAAATTTCGGGAGGGGCGGGCTACAGCTACCCCTTATATACGTCCATGCCCTCCCTCCAAAGAGGAGAACAATTAAAAAGGTGATCCGATGACTTAATCCGGAAGGGCCCACTAGAAAATTCACGTTTCAACAGGCTATATCACAAAAAAAGTGCGGCTCGCAGGAACTGCGTCATCGTAGCGCGGTTCCGCTCTTACCCCTTGTGCCATGAGTAGTAGTTATTGGTAGGTTTTCATCTTTCGTGAAAAATATAAAATGATATCTCAAAGAGCAGGAAGGTTTAAGGCACCACAACAGGAAACAGATAGTATTCTAACGGGAAATAAATTCCCCCACCTTCTCAACGTTTGCCATGGGAAAACACTATTAACCACCACCAATATGTTTCTCATTTTCTTACCTTATTTTATTTAAGTACTCATTTTACTATTAAATTCAATTAAAAAATCAATTATCAATAAAAACAGAGAACCCCGTTAAAAAGAACAAAACTAGCTATATTGAAGTTTTAAGAACGTATTTCTCCGATTGACGAATTACATGTTAATCATTTTTGTAGGAAATTTACTGAACCTCTCGAATGGTCACCTTCCACATAGCATAATTTCTTAACTGTTTTAGATTTATTTTAGAAAATCTACGATATACGAACTTTTCATGCCTGTTAATAAAATATTTTATTTCTAGTACTTCCTTATCTCGAATCGGACCCAAAATGTATTTATCTTAAATTGAAAAACGATTTATGTTTGTTTTCCGAAAGGAATTTGAAGAAACCGAGTGAGTACTTACAATGGTGCGAATTCCTCACTTTTCGTAGATATTTCATTTGAGTACTTGGTGTTTTTAACAAAAGATCAACTATTTTGCAGTCGTAACTTTCTAAATTTTACTAGGAGTACGAACGTGTTGCGAAAGCACTAAGACTTTTTGTAATAGTAATTTATTAATACTTCAGTTTATAATTTTTTATTCGTTGAGTTCTCCTTCGTTGGCGACAAAAATTGATATCATAGGATATTGTACTCGTATTTTTATAAACATCAATCAAAATAATATAAATAAAAAAAATATAAATAACAAGGCTGGGAACAGAAAATAGGAGCAACGAAAATAAAAAGAGATAAATAAATGACGTAATAAGGACAATTAAATGAAATTAAACATAGGAATTTGGAACAGATTTAATGACGTTTTATAAAATAATTACGCTTTGGAGTATAAATGTTGGATTATCAAGTGTTTTTTTATTTACGTTTATTATTTTGATTAAATCCCCAATATACTGCTAAACGCTACTTAATAAAAGTCCGTCACGCAGGAGCTGCATAACTAAGCACTTTCCTCAGAATTTGGGTAGTGTAGTCTGCTTTCCAGAACAATTTGCTTAAAATATCCTACATAAATAAAATAAAAACGTGAATAGTTCTCTTTTAATTTTGTAATGAGTAACTGATCAATTATTAATTTGCTTCCAGAGTTATGTTTACACATGGTACCTACTACACTACGCAATAAATACAAAAAACCCTCATATTATCGTATTTTGATCTAACGCAGGAACAGGATACAGTCACTCTAGTGGTAGAAAGCGCTCCTTGCTGCGGCTTTGTGAACCTAAGTCTGGCGGGCTTTTCTATTGAAATATATTACAAATTAAACCCCCGCTTTCCGATTGACCGATTCAGCTCAGTTTTACAACACTTCCTTCTCATGAGTTACCCACGACGTATACCGCATTTCGTTATAATACAGCAGAAATTACGACCGGTATGAGTATATTAGGAATTTGGGTCCGGAGTAAACCCCCCCTTCTATTGAACCGATTTAGTTTATTTTTACAACACATATTTACCTGTAGATTACCACTACGAATACCGAGTTTCGTCGAAATATACCAAAAATCACGGCTGGTAGTGGCGAATTGGTATTGTGGGTCCGGAGTAAACCCCCCCTCCTAATGAACCGATTTAGTTTATTTTTACAACACATATTTGCCTGTGGATTAGCACTACGAATACCGAGTTTCGTTGAAACATACCAATAATCACGGCTGGTAGTGGCGAATTGGTATTGTGGGTCCGGAGTAAACCCCCCCCCTTCTAATGAACCGATTTAGTTCATTTTTATATCTCACTTTTCTCTCTATATTACCACTACGAATACCAAGTTTCGTTGAAATATAACAAATATTACGGCTGACATAGTCAAATTAGTGTTTTGGGTTCGGGGTAAACCCCCCTTCCGGTGAACCGACTTTGGTGCTTAACGAACTCGTTCAATCGTTTGCTAATTGAATGCTATATACCAAGTTTCGTGACGAAAAAACAAAAACTCTGGCCGCTATCGTGTTAACAGACATATATATATATATATATATATATATATATATATATATATATATATATATATATATATATATGTATATATATATATATAAATTTTAACGGGGGTCATTTTCGGTGTCTACTAGGTAGGATCGATAAAGATTTGAAGAAATTTGTCAAAAATTCCGTCATGAGTCCAACCTTAATAGCTACTTTCCTTCGGAGGAAATTGCTAAAAGGAGAAAAAAAAAATAAGAAAACGAACTGTTTGAAACCTTAATCGCCGTACACAGTGTATATATGTATATATATATATATATATATATATATATATATATATATATATATATAGATATATATATATATAGATATAGATATAGATAGATAGATAGATATTCTTATACATTAAACGTATACTTTTCCAATCGGCACTTCTGAATTGCGTTACCGGGATGACGCACCCGCTAAAAATTAGAAGACATAAAGCCAGTATAATTTATTTTTACATTTATATTGAAATGTTTTGTTTTTGAGAGAGTGCTCACTAACTTAGGGAACTATTTAGACAATAAAATATATGAAACACGTACCTTTCATTATCATTGGATATTTTTTTACAAAAAAAAACTGACATTATTAATTCAAGCAAATAATTTCTCCAATAACTTAGTGATGTAAAAAGTATATATTTTTCGCATTAAAATGTTTGTAAATCGTCGATTTATACATCTGAATCCAAAAACTGAAAAAGATTTTCAGGCGTGATAGCTGATATAGTTCCAATACGATCGTGTGGTAAAAATGGGAAATTGTATTTTCGAAACAGCCTCTGAGCAAACAATTCCAATCTCTCAATAAACACACCGAATCATTTCACCCATACAACCATACAGGCATTTCTCGATGGTTCAATAGGTCGGCAAATAGAAGATTTATTCAGGGAATATTCAACCCCTTAGGGGACGATAAACCTATTATTTTTACCTGTACCAACAGCTATTATTAAAACATGTTCAACACTATATTTTAGCATAGTAAATTCGTTAAACCTATTTTTTTTTTAATCGTTTCCAAATGCCTAAAAAATTGAAAAAAAATGGTTACGTACCTCAAACGTGAATATACAACTTCATATATATTGGCTATAGTTTAATGTTTTATATAAATAGTAATAAGCAATTTATAGTATATTCTATAATATATATATATATATTTTTTTTATATTTGTCTTAAGTAAAGTAAAAACTTTTTTATTTCCAATTCGGCAAAAGAAAATTTATAGTCAAACGGTTATGGTTCGGAGCTCGAGGAACCATACCATACGAGCATATTCTTACGGGCGCTCGGCCTCGATATTAATAGCCTCCCGTTCTTAGCCGAACAAATATTGTTGGACTCCCTTGGGATAATTAACCAACATATTTACGGTTAATAACGAACAAAATGAAGAAACATAATGTAGCACCATTTGCCATGTAGCCCATTCAAGCATACGAAGATATCATGACTACAGCTTCTGAATCCTCGACGCATCCCAGAATTTGCTTTAAACCAGGAGATCTTCATCTAAACACTTATCTCGGGACTGATTGAATAGCAGTGTCGCTCAGCAACCCCATTGATTTGGGCAGCGCCACTTTAATTAATTGTTTTAATAAAGTATTCTTTCTTTTTTTATTCGTCTATTCCTTTATTTTTACATTTTACTTGGGCGTTTCCTCCCTCCCTCCATGATGCAATCCGGAATGAAACGTTGATTTCACTTGTCGGCACTTCTAGGGAAAAGTCTTTGGGTCGATGTAATAACTGGTTTGCCATTGTACTAAGAGGATGGTGGATTTCACGACTGATGGCTTCAAAAAAAATTTCCGCCATGGCCCAAGTCTTCCTTTTGTATAGTTATTTCGCCAAACATAAATAAATAAAAAAAAAGTGAAGAAACTTTTGAATTATGTACTTTCAGTAAATAATTACAATTTAGTTAAGTGTCAAATACGCCACGACAGCGGGGCCGCTGTAGGAATTGTTCTGGTGGATTCATTATCATACGATACCCGGCAAGCCTAACCGGGAAAAAAGTCCAACTCGCAGGAACTGCAGCATCTTAGCGCGGTTCTGTTCTTATCCCTAGACTCATTTAGAATGATTAAAATAGAAGCTGTTATCATTTTGGGTCCACATTTCTAGAAAGTTCTTGATTTACGATCTTACCTGGATGGGTCGGTCAACCCTCCCTAGGAAGGACCCCACTAGGCAGGTGAAAAGCTATATCTTGGAAATCCATATCTCTAACATTTTAAATATATATATATCTTTATTCGAAAATTACACAATACATCCATTATTTGTTATAATTATTTTGTTCTTGATTACATGTCTTGAAAGACCGATAGGGAAAAAGGCCCATTGGCCAAAACCTATTGTCTTGAACTTTTAAAACAAGTTACATTTACTCTTAAAGTAGCTATTTACAATCTCTCTAACATTAAATTGTTTTTCTTATTTTTCTTAACCTGATTTATTATCAAATACATTATCCAAATATAAGCAATTAAAAAATAACAAGGAATAAAAACAGACAAAAAGAACAGTTCGAATATGCGAAATCAATTACTTTAAAGTTTTAAGCACTTATTTCTCCGATTGACATCGCCTAATCAAAACTTTCATCAGAACCCTTTTTTGTAGAACATTTAGTAAGCTTTCTAATGATATTTTTCCGTTTCCAAAGATTCTCAACCTTTTTCGAGATATTAAGGAAAGTCTGTTGGCATTATAAAAGGGCGGCAACCTATAGATAGCCCGGCGCTAATGGCCAAAGATGTAGATGCGCCGTAAAAAAAAAAAAAAAAAAAAAAAAAAAAAAAAAAAAAAAAAAAAAAAAATTAAGGAAAGTATACTAAGTTACCAAAACTTTTTATGTCTGTTAATAAAATATTTTATTCTAATCCTTCCTTAACTCCAAACGTAACCAAAATTTCAACATATTAGTTCTAATGAAAGTAGAACATGCAGAAAATGTTTCAACTGAATCCCATGATTCTAAGTACCCAAACCAAAAACGGTATTCAAAAACTATTTTTCCTATTTTCTCGAAAACGGTTAAAGCTATCCCCTTGAAAATGGTTTCATTCGTTTTCCTTTGCCAAGAAGCCTATAAAACGAGTACTTACAAGCATATGAACACAAAAACGTAAGCGTTACGATTTTTTTTGCGCGAATTTCGCCCCAAACGCCATCTTCCAGTAGGCGGATTTTGCTGGTTAACGAACTTGACCTTTCAAATTGGACGACGGATTTTTGTACCAAATTTCATAAAAATCGGACCATTAGGGAAGCCAGAAATGAGCGAACAGACAAATATATATATATATATATATATATATATATATATATATATATATATATATATATATATATATATATATAGTATATATACTATATATATATCAAATTTGTATATATATGTATATATTATATACATATATATATAAATATATACATATATATACAAATTTGATCCACCGTCATTTTCGGTCTCTAGGGGTTCTGAAACGCAAAATTTTCTAGTCGGCACTTCCGGATTGTTTCAAGAGACCAACCTTATAAGCGGGGTTCCTCCCTATGAAGGGAGGGAGGAATCGCACTAAAACGTAGTGAGGTTCCAAACCAAATACGAAGGGTATAGGATAAGGCTCGGAGTAGTGGGATTAGAAAGAAAGGCAAGCTATCTGGTGACACACACGCCAGGACGTTGGGTCCGCAGTACACATCTCTCGGACGCATAAGTCCCGACGGTGGGCTCGAACCTGTTACAGAACATCTGGTACTATGGAATAAATATTTCATTTTGTTAAATACTAATGAACAGAGACATATTCTACCATATGTGAAAACATAAGCGTATTGCTGTTGATTGGGTAATTATAAATCCAATTTGACTTAGTATTGGATAATTATAAAATACAACAATTCGAAAATAATCTGGAAAACAATCAAGTAGTAAAATCTGATTTCTCAGAAGCCAATATAACTGCAGAATTTCGCTCCAATGTATAATTGTGCTCCAATTGTGTATAATTACAAAATATACATAATAATGGGTTAGAGTTACACTAGTTATACACAATAGCCTTAAATAAACAGCAACTAACTAAAACTAAAACTAAACTCAATTAAAGCAGTTGCGGTTAGGGAAACGTTAGGTAAACAAGCCATTGTTGTAGTTTACCTCTATCTACTCACTAATTAGTAACTGTCCTTGAACGAAAATTATCGAGTGTTTCTTATCAATTCGTTCGTCGATATAAATAGTTAATATTTACCCTGATGCTATTCCCATAATATGTTAAATGAGAAATTTTCATAAAATTACTTTATAACAATAATATTTATTAGTAGATAAACATTTTTATAATAAATATGCAGAGTTAAATATATACATTTTAGAATGGTCAGACAAAGAAGAAAAGAAAATACACTTCTGTAACATAAATTAAAAAATAACTATTTGTTTGGTTCACCCCTTTAGACACTTTTCTAGCCGAAATAGGGCTGATGCCTGGGGATTTTTGCAAGAGCCGCCACCCCAAATATTTTGGCCGACTACCGTTCCTCCAACATTTCAAATTAAAATGTTTAATAAAAATATCCTTACGGTTCTCCCCATGGTCTAGTGGCTAAGGCGTTAGTTTCACATGCTGGAGATGTTGGGTTCCATTTCCAACGGCGGCAGAAATTTTCTCATCTCACGGCTCGCTGAGAAAATTCCACGCCTTGAATGTATTGGATGTATGGATATATACCCCTTGCTAATGGCCCAGATGTCGATGCGCTGTAGAAAAAAAAAATATCCATACATTCCATGCCTTACCCCGATATAATTTTGTTATGTACTCAGTTATTTTTTCGGGATTCAGCTCAATGAATAATAATCCCGTGCATCCCTCACTCAGTAGATCTTCTTGATGAGTTAATTCCTTCGAGCGAAAAGATAAATTAGCAAGGATTAACACAGAGCATGTAAACAGTACATGCCATTCATGCATATTTACTTCAATATCCACGAGCTCCATCTTTCTACTTCTTTATTTTGATACTAGCTGACCCGGCGAACTTCGTACCGCCTAACAGTCGATTCTTTATTTTTTTTTATTCTTTTAATACTTATTCTGCTATTTGGGACACCGGGTCAGCTAATAAGATAAAAAAAAAAGAAACTTATAAAGTCAAAAATTACATTTTGTCAAAAAATAAAAATTATAAAACACTTAAAATTCTTTTAATAGTCACTAAAAATCACAATGAAAATTACAATCTCAGATTTCTATTATGATACCTATTTATTATATTTCATTTTATTTTTACTTATTCTAAATTAAGTTTCATTTTCATTGTAGTACTTAATGGTACACGATATTTTTTGATTCATTACCTGACGCGTAAACAAACAGAGCAGATGGTTTTCAAACACGGAAACAGGCAACATACAATTGACTATGCGAGAAACATGGGTTTTCTAGATTAATACCAAAAACAATCTAGACTGCCCCTGGGATTTTTTTATAGTCAAACTGAGTTCATAGGTCCAATAGCAACACAGCTGCAGGCACTGTAATGAATTCACAGCAGCTCCATTCAAACTTGCACCATTATTAGTCGAATGTCGCGCTTCGCGGGTCTGTCTAAACCGAATTCTTTCACGTTCATTGCGATCTTAACGTTCTTGGGCAGTACGATTACATGGATAATTAATTTGATACGTTGCATTTCGGGTTCTTCTGCCTAAATTTGTCCGCCGCCGTATAGGATGCATATTTAGTAAGTCACAAACACAAAACACATTAGTAATTTTACAGAATTTGTGGCTTTTAGATTTAGTAATATTATAGATGCACAGCAAAGAGATGTTTACACTTCAAGTGACATTTTACCACAGACAGTTTACATTTTAACATAGTCAATTTGTTTTTGAGTAATGTTACCATCGTATAAATATTGACAAATATTGACATTAATATTTATACGATACTAATGTCACTCAATTGTTTTGCCTTCCCAGAACCTCTCCACTAACACTTTATGGTATAGTATTAAAGTTCAAATTGACCTTTAAGTATTATTAAGAATATTTTGTACGGGAATATAGAAAAGTGGAGTCTTTTCGTTTATGCAAATATAAATTAATTTAAATTGCATTATTAACATGTGATTCTAATGTCACCTAGTGATTAGATGTTCTTATTTATTTTTTTTTTTTTTTTTTGCTTATACAGAAATAACCAAATACGTTAACTCTTAAAAATATTATAATTGACAACATATGTTTTTATTGAAAAATGAATTTCCGTTAACGAAGTAAATAATAACCGAAAAATGTCGTTTTTAGACCTTTTCAGGCAATTTTTCTCTCCGTAAGAACCAACCTCGTACTTCAAGGAATATTATAAAAAAAGAATTAGCGAAATCGGTTCTGTTGTTCTCGAGATTTGCGCTTACCAACACATTTAGCGATTGATTTTTATATAATAGATTATTGCTTGCAATTCTATCCAAGTTAAAGTTTTTTTTGTTGAATTCGTCTGTTAGTGGATGGCACTTGCCACATTAATTTGTCTGTTAGTGGATGGCCCTTGCCACATTAATTTGTCTGTTAGTGGATGGCCCTTGCCACATTAACTTGTCTGTTAGTGGATGGCACTTGACACTTAATGTTCTCTGTTATTGGATGGCACTTGCCACTTTAATTTGTCTGTAAGTGGATGGCACTTGTCAGTTTAATTTTTCTTTTAGTGGATGGCACGTGCCACTCTAATTTGTCTGTTAGTGGATGGCACTTGCCATCTGTTAGTCGTCTGTGGATAGGCCTAGACCGTTCCGCCTCATTCATCCCTGCATTATTAATAAGAAAGGTTAAGTTTCAATAAAAAGATATGTTAAAATTATAAATTATCCAATAACTCTCTTTTCTCGCTTATATTTTCCACTAACGTAGAAGGACTTATTTTAATGCGCCACATTCTCGTTTCTCTCTTCTCATCATTCCTGTAACAGCATACTTCATTTAGAACGTAGGAGTATATCCATGATGCCTCTCCACAAATAAACCCTTTTCAAGTGCCCTGGAGAATAAAAATCACTCTAAAGGCCCATACAACAACCAAAAGTACAACAAACACTATGTGAGGGCCAGAAGCGCACCTATGGAGCAATTTTCCAGCCGAATAAAGCAGATATCAAAACAGTAGCTCCTTGTGTACCAATTTGTTTCATAAAATTCATTCTCTACTCCTTGCGGTTTATCCTGGCAAATAAGTACTTTCTCGGGTACACAGTGGAATACTTAACAACTCAATTAGGAGCAGCTCCGGCAGCATGTATGGGCCTAATTGAAACGAGATATGAACCTCTTTGGGATTACAACACAATCACATTCACTCTATAATGGGGTCCAAGCTAATTTATAGGATACGTTACCCTTAAAAAAACTAACTTCCGAATAAAAAAAACCGAACCGTGGGTTCGAGCCCAACGGTCGGCAGGAATTTTTTCATCGCGGCTCGTTGAGAAGATTCCTCGCTGCACCATGGATGTCGGCGCAAATGGCCCCGATGTCTGTGCGCAGTAAAAACAAATAATAATAAAAACAATCTCTCATCCTTTATCATCTCGATAAAGAACTTAATATTTTAATATATAGGATATGTGAGCTCCCACTCCTTTACTCATGAATTTATATACAATTCTTTGAAGATTACATTATTTAAGTGACTTCAAGTTAATTATTATCCCCCCCAAAAAAAAACATAAATGTGAAATAGAGGCCAAGTTCCTTCCCCCACAAAGAAACGTCTTACCACCCTACACTCCAAAAAAGTAGTATGAGTTGGTGTATTAAGTGTACCATATTTTAAACCAAAAATATTTGCCAATACAAGAGATGATACAAGAAAGAAATGTCCAAGTTCATTAGTTAGAAGACCTCATAGTCACTTACTAAGAACAGTAAAGACACTTCAACTGACCTTTAAAAACAACAATAAAAATACTTATATCCAGTTACTAAAATATCACTTTCCTCAACCAGGTGTGTTCTTAAAATAGGCAATGTTTAGTTTTCTCTCTAAAGATAATTTCGGCACAAATAAAACATTGCCAAGTTCAAGAATATACCTGGTTGAGGAAAGTGACATTTTAGAAACTGGATATAAGTATTTTTATTGTTGTTTTAAAATGTCAGTTGAAGTGTCTTTACTGAGGAGGTAAAACCGTCAATAAAGTGCATAGTAACTTTTCCTCAGTCAGTTTTGTTCTAGTAAAATCATTGCAAGTGAATACTTCAAGCAATCCTGCCTTCCTATCGAATTCTCTCTCCAGAGGTTCAATCTGAGTTGACAGTCTTCTTGTGGCCACCAAGTATTAAAAGCATAGAGCTTTTGTAGTTTGTTACATGGTGAACAGTATAGCGCCTTGATTTAAGAATAATCTTAGCATACTGATTTGGTGTTTAAAATCTCGATCACAGGGTAAGAATGAGTGGCCCCCGACTAGGAAGTAGTGACGACAAGTTTTGAATATTCCCCTATCACAAAGATTCATCGAGAATCTCGCCATACAATGATTTTTATTTTCCCTGAAGCACCATCACTGAAAAGAATTAGATGCTAATTGCATTTGGAACATCAGTTTTCTAATAATGTAGTATCATGGAGCAAGCCCCCTATTTGGATTTAGTAACCTGACCTCATACAGAAAGAGTCGCAATCTATGGTCAAATATGAGTAGGAAACAAGACTAACACAACATTTACTGCAGAAACCCGTCATTTGATTCCACTTGACGGGTTTCTGCAGTAAACGGAAATTTCAAGACAAAATACAACCTATTTAGAGGATTGATAGTTCACATGTTTCTGCATAAGATGGTGTGACTAAAGTTGGTTATTCAAAATCTTTAATAATATCATTTTTCAAAAAAATGTCAGTTGACGGGCTTCTGAAAAAACGATTCAATTATAGAAATAATAGTCATGATCTCGACCAGGCCTCAAAAGTCGACAACGAAAAAAAATGCATCCTTTAGCTTAAAGAGAATTTCCTATAAACTTACATAGAATGGGATTACGAGGTAAGAGGGCTTTTTTCTTGGCAAGAGGTGTCATTCCTAGGACTACAGCAGAATTCTTCGAGGAGTGCAACATCGAATTCCAACATTTGCCCAAAATGGCTGAGTCCATCATTGTAGACTCGCTAGGAATCCTTCATCGCCATCGATACAGGTAATCTAATGAAGGACAAATAAGATCGATCATCAGAGGAAGATCATAAGGCTCTCGGATTTACCGATCCGGTTTTTTTTTTCTTTTGTTTTTTTAATTACAAATTTTATCGTGCAAGCCCGATGAATCTCTTACTAGGAGTGATGAGTAAGCTGTGTGGTAGCAAACCATTAAAAATGGGCAGCACATCATTTAATAAAAATGATTTCTCTTTCTAGCATATGTTCAGCTCCCATAAATGTGATTGCGAAGTATCACTAGGGAATCATTAAGAATTGATTCCGCTTGGACAGCTAGCTTATTCGTGAAGCGTTCTAATTTTGCAAGTGGCTTTTGGGATTATTCAGTTTGTGCCGAACCAGAGGCCTCAGACAATAATAAAAAGTCCGACTCGCAGGAACTGCGTCATCTTAGCGCGGATACAAAAATCTCGAAGAAATGGAATAGATTAGTATCACAAATCACAGGAAACTGACAGTAGCCAACATACACAGAAGCGGATGATTCTTAATCTGTATAAGTCAATACAATTCTGTACTGAAAACGTACTTACTCTTCGACTACTGCTGAGAAGGCTCTATTCTAAACACCAAACATTTTAAGTATGTTGTTTTAATAGCAAATTCGTTTTACTGTTATAATCAACTGTAAATATGTGCTTCATGGCGAATAAAATTCAATTCTGTCGTGGGTTAAATCTTTTTATAAAATAAGAAATAACGATAACTTCAGTTGGAGGCTATGAGGAAGGTTATATAGATAGGAGAATTCAAAACAAAGTACGCATACGTCATCATGATTAGCCACAGCCATCTTGATTACCACAGCCACTCCAAACTTATTCCCCGAGGTGCCTTTCACCGTTTCTTAGCTTATTTTACTACAATACTAATTTTACTGATAAATGCAATTTAAAACAAGAAACAACTAATTAAAAAGTGAGATAAACAAAGAGAAAAACCCTTTCAAAACAACAAAACAAACACTTTTTAAGTTTTAAGCGCTTATATCTCTGATTGACGTTGCCCTATCGAATATTGCTACAAAACCTTTTTTGTAGAGAATTTAGTAATCATTCGAATGGTCACCTTCCACTTACTACGATTTCTCAACCGTTATCGAGATATTTACGAAAAATGTATGAAGATCCGAAAACGTTTCATGTCTATTAATAAAATATTTTTTTCGCATACTTCCTTAACTCCAGATATAACCAAAATTTAAAAATCCTAGTTGGGATTAATTTCCCTTATGTAAAAAATATTTCAATTAAATCCCACGATTCTAAGTACCCACAAAAAAATAATGACTTACAAAAACATTGATTCCACTTTTCTCAAAAACGGTTACAGATATCGCCTTAAAAATGGTTTCATTCGTTTTCCTATGTTAAGAAACTTATAAATCAAGTACCTGCAAGCATATAAACTTAAAAACGTAAGCGTTACGATTTTTTTTGCGCGAATTTCGCCCCAAACACTATCTTCCCGTGGGCGATTTCTGCTGGTTAACGAACTTGACTTTTAGAATTATAAGACAGATTTTTGTACCAAATTTCATCAAAATCGGGCCATTTTTGAACTTGCTAGAGCGTTAACAGACAAGCATATATATAAATATATACATATACATATATATATATATATATACATATATATATATATATATATATATATATATATATATATATATATACAAATTTGAGGCACCTATATTTTCGTGATCTATAGTGCCTGAAACGTGAAAGTTTCTAGTCGGCACTTCCGGATTGCGTCATGAGGTCAACCTCATAAGCGGGTTCTCCCTATGGAGATAGGGAGTAACCGCGCTAAAATCACTCAGTTTAAAATGGATCTTCGTATACAACATTTAAAAAGGAGAAGAATGAGGTGGAAATGAGGACTTATTATAATTAAACGCTTTTTAATCGGAAATATTCACTGTTTCATATTTTCTCCCCAAAAAAAGAATGAAATGGAGAAGTGTTATTGCAAACATTTTTGTGGCCTATTGACGTATGATTCAAGTATCTTATTGAGGCGAGAACACAGTTGCTCAGAAAACGCTCTCGGAGTAGAATTCACTCTCACGTGAAGATAAGTGGCGAAGTCGATAGCTGATAAAAGATAAAGCGTCGAGGGTTGGAGATAAGACATGTCTTTCCAGATGGAAAAATTGTTCCAAATGACTTGGCTCGTTTATCTAACTCTTACGACTGATAGAGTATTTAATATATCTAACCGTCCTTTCGCCTTAGGATCTTTCTGGTAACCAATGGGTTAGATATGCGGTAACCATGGAAAAAATTCCAGTTTTCCTCACAAAACTGAATACTGTTCACAAATTATGTAGCTTAATTTAGTCAGGCAATTATCCTTGTTTTAATTTTATTATATTTATTTTTTACTTTCCCCGACCATTAGCAAGGAGTCCGTACTGAATTATTTGAAAGAAAAATTTAAAATAATGGTACTTTCACGCCTCCATTGAAACCAAACTTCAAATTAGTTTTCAAAAAGGCATCTCATCAAAAACCTTCCAGTAGGCAAATAAATTCAGAAGTAGAATTAATTAGACTATGAATTGGGGGTCTCCCGTGGTCTAGTGGCTAGTGCACTAGATTAATAAGCGTGAGATGGTGGGTTCGATCCCCACCGGCGACAGAAATTTTCTCATCTCAGGGCTCGCTGAGAAAATTCCTGGCTGCACCCTGGATGTCGGCGCTAATGGCCAAGAATTGTCGATGCGCCGTAAAAAAAAAAAAATGGACGCTCAGGAGCACTTATTGGCCAACAAAGACAACCATACATGAAAAATATTTAACAGTATACTTACCATGATACACATAGTAACAGACTGACACCGTCCAATTGCTGGAACATTTTTTTTCTTTAGATGAGCACGATGTATTCTAAGTTAAATTGAAAATTTAAACCGATAAGTGCATAATTTTAATTTGTTTTCGAAGAAAACCCCTCCAGGTCAAATCTTTCTGTGTTATAATCTCGTCTTATCATTTGTTACAGGAATACTGTTTCATGGCGTAAAAGCAAAACTTATGGTTGCAATCGTCTTATATATAAATATAAATTTAAACAGGGGGTAATTTTCGATGTCTAGTAGATAGGATCGTTGAAGGTTTCTTGAAATATCCCTTCGTGTAAATAATAATAATAATAATAATAAATATTAAAAAATGAAGAAAAATAAAATTGTAAGTAAGTGAATAAACATGATATTAGTTAAATATTAATAATACTAATAAAAATGAATATATTTATATACGCATATGAGGTTTTGTACGGATTTACATATTTGGTTCTTTCATTTATGCTACAATAATTTTATCCAAAGCATCATTGTCTTAAACACAAACACTAGGTTAAACCAACATTACACCCTACACGAGTTAACTAATTTCTTAGGGTGGTGATGACCTAGTAGTTTTCCAACGCAACCCAACCCTACGTGTAAATAAATACAAAATCATGATTATTAATTGTTACATACATATCCAATGAGGTGCGCTACCTGGGATTATTACTGGACAGTAGACTCACTTGGAACCCACACACCCGACTGAAAAGACAGGAACTGAACAGGAGATATGGACTCTTAAGACGACTATTGGCACCCTCATCAAAACTGACAACACAGAACAAACTCACTATATACAAAACCATCATCAGACCTATTTGGACGTACGGACTTGAACTATGGGGAACAACCAAAACTTCAAATATACAGAGTATACAGGCATTCCAATCCAAAGTCTTACGCAAAATAGTTAATGCTCCTTTCTACGTTTCCAATAAAACCCTCCATAATGACCTCAACATCCCTTTCGTTCAAGAACTTGCAAAATCCCGATTCCTAACTTTTCACTCTAAACTATCTTCCCATCCCAATCCCAGAGCTCAATCCCACCCCAAAACCCTCCTAGGAGGCTAAAGAGATCTTGGCCTCGTGATCAATTATGTAATTAAAGGACAAATAAAATCTCTCAATTAGGAAGTGTCAATATTGATTGGCTTCTTCCAAAGTCCTTTATTTATTAATTTTTTTTTTTATTATAATTTTTTTTTTCTTTATCATTAGTAATTTATTTTTATGTTGTTGTTTCGCTTTTTTCTTTATTAATCATATATATTTTTTTCTCATATTTCTTTTCTTTTTATTTATTTATTTGTAATTAATTTTTGTATATATTATCATCATTACTTATTTATTTATTTATTTATTTTTTTAAATTTCATTATGTGAGATCATAAATAAGATCCTGTATATACTGAGCATACTTAACCAATGTACTTAAATATTGTACAGATGTTAAATAAACATATTAAATAAAAAAAAAAAAAAAAAAAATTGTTACATAGAGTATTAAATGATGCCATTGATCGAACCAGCTGGGCGAAGCACCAATTACTGCAATCAAATACAATTAGCCGTGACATAAAAATTCTCTAATCCATTAGTACCTTGTTAGCAAGTTACGGTCATCCTGCCTCGAGGAACACACAAGGAGCAGCCTTTGAGAATAACATTCAATCTAAGAATGAATTTCCTCTATTTCATAAGCGAAAAGTACAATTACAAAAACAAAAACAAATATTGCATTAAGTACATTCCGCAAAATAAAAACAACGCTGAGAAGAAAAGTATATACAAATACAAATACTAAAAGTATATCAAATACAAATACTTTCTCCTAAGCGGAAATAATAAAACTGTTGAGGATATTAATTGTCTGTATATTGGTCAGAAGGTCCTAACAAACAATAAATAAATAATAATTTCTTCTAAGCAGAGTTGGGCAAACGTTAGCGCGCGCTAAAAGCTGATACCTCTCCGCTAATTAAGCGAAACTGTAGAAAGCCAGTGCTAATAATCAGCGGTTAGCGGCGGCAGTGCGCTAACCGCTAATCTATTTATGAAATATCGTAATTGCTAATAGCTTAAGCTATAGTTACAACATTTTGTCATCTCAAAGTTCACTTCCGGTCTGCTCTGAGCAACCTCTATCCTGTTCCACTTCCGCTTCAATCTACAGGATTTCCTATCACATGAATGTCAATTTCGGTTTCTTCCGGTCGACTCATGCCTATCACTGGGTAACTCCTGTTCGATCTGGCTCACTTCCGGTCACTCACAGACAATAGCACACTCTGACACTCCTTAATCTAGGTTACTTCCGGGCCTATATTCATCCCTGGGTCGTTTCCGGAAGTACCCCAGGGCCTTCCAGGCACTCATGATAGACCGGAGGTGAACCGGCAGTAATTTTAAGCAACCGGAAGTGAAACTGTAAGTGGTCCGAAGTTGTCCAGATTCACCCGGAAACTTTCCATTAATAATTTTGGTGACCCGGAAGCCATTTTGAGAACCCGGAAGTGAAACCGGAAGTGGCCAAAAGTTGTCCAGATTCATCCGGAAACTGCCCAGGAGTAATTTTGGTGATCCGGAAACTGCCGAGGAGTAATTTTGGTGACCCGGAAGCCATCTTGAGAACCCGGAAGTGGTCAAAAGTTGCCCAGATAGTTCAAGAAAGTCAGGGATTATTTTGGTGACCCTCAAGCCATTTTACGAATCCCTGAGGAATTTCCGGGCCAATTTGAGCAGCTTTTGGCCACTTCCGGTTTCACTTACGGGTTCTCAAAATGGCTTCCGGGTCACCAAGATTACTCCTGGACAGTTTCCGGATGAATCTGGACAACTTTTGGTCACTTCCGGTTTCACTTCCGGGTTCATAAAATGGCTTCCCGGTCACCAAAATTACTCCTGGGCAGCTTCTGGATGAATCTGGACAACTTTTGACCAATTCCGGTTTCACTTCCGGGTTCTCAAAATGGCTTTCGGAAATCCTGTAGATTGAAGCGGGAGTGGAACAGGATAGAGGTTGCTCAGAGCAGACCGGAAGTGAACTTTGAGATGACAAAATGTTTTAACTATAGCTTAAGCTATTAGCAATTACGATATTTCATAAATAGATTAGCGGTTAGCGCACTGCCGCCGCTAACCGCTAATTATCAGCGCTGGCTTTCTACAGTTTTGCTAAATTAGCGGAGAGGTATCAGCTTTTAGCGCGCGCTAACGTTTGCCCAACTCTGCTTCTAAGTTGATATATTGTTTCAGCCAGTATTTATATACGTTTTTTTTCTCTGCGGTGAACAAGTTCCCACATTTTTTACATATAATATATAGGACTAAACTGGCAGTTTTTTTAATATTGCTAAATATTTCTTTAGGAGCATCCTGCAGATTAAATTGAATCATTTGCCCAAGGATTAATACCGTCTTCTTGGATTTATCCACATTTTTCCTCAAATTTGGAAGAAAAAATGATGCTGGATCTAAAAATAAAAATCTTTGGAATCGGCAAATTTCGGCAAACTAAATTGCCCTCAGTACATTATAATTGAGGTAAACTTTAAGCTCTAAAAAACTTGGGATGTGTTCAGATGAAGTTTTTTTGCTATGGTCTATCAAAATTTTGTACTTTGGGTAATGTAGACTGGTTTCCAGAACAATTTGCTTAAAATATCATACATAAATAAAATAAAAACATGAGTAGTTCTCTTTTAATTTTGTAATGAATAACTGTTCAATTATTAATTTTTTAATTAATTTGCTTCCAGAGTTATGTTTACACATGGTACCTACTACACTACTTAATAAATACAAAACATATATTTTCGTCTTTTGATCGGACGCATGAACAGGATACAGTCCCTCTAGTGGGAGATAGCGCTCCTTGCGGCGGCCTTGCGAACCTACGTCTGGCAAGCTAATTCTATTGAAATATATTACAAAGTAAACCCCCCTTTCCTATTGGCCGATTTAGCTCATTTTTACAACACTTCTTTCCCATGAGTTACCCACGAGGTATACCGCGTTTTGGTACATTATAGCAGAAATTACGACCGGTATGAGTATATAAGTAATTTGGGTCCGGAGTAAACCCCCCTCCTAACGAACCGATTTAGTTTATATTTACATCACATTTTTACCTGTAGATTACCACTACAAATGCCGAGTTTCGTCGAAATATAACAAAAATCACGGCTGGTAGTGGCGAATTGGTATTGTTGGTCCGAAGTAACCCCCCCCCCCCCCCTTCTAACGAACCGATTTAGTTTCTTTTTACATCTCACTTTTCTCTCTAGATTACTATTACGAATACCAAGTTTCGTTCAAATATAACAAATATTACGGTTGGCATGGTCAAATTAGTGTTTTGGATTCAGGGTAAACCCCCCCTTCCGGTGGACCGATTTTGGTGGTAAACGAACTCGTTCAATCGTTTGCTAATTGAATGCTATATACCAAGTTTCGTGACGAAAAAACAAAAACTCTGGCCGCTATCGTGTTAACAGACACACACACAAATATATATATATATATATATATATATATATATATATATATATATATATATATATATGTATAAATTTTAACGGGGGTCATTTTCGGTGTCTACTAGGTAGGATCGATAAAGATTTGAAGAAATTTTTCAAAAATTCCGTCATGAGTGCAACCTCAATAGCTACTTTCCTTCGGAGGAACGTGCTAAAAGGAATAGTTTTGACGTAATTTCCTTCGGATGACTTAATAAAAACACTGTCCTATCTTCAACGAGAGAGGCTCAAACTGATTGTTGCTATAAAGCAGGTTTTAAAGACTTTGCCTTGTTTATAATACTGCTAATGTGTTTGTTGATCAAAATAAAACTAATATTTATAAGTTTTATACGATTTTAATTCCTTGAATAGTTTCTAAACATAGCTAGAGGATTAATAGTTAAATATATATGAAAACAAAAATTTACGTTTTTGTCCATTGGACGTTACACTGTGCAGCCGTCGGGCTTTATCTCTGCTTTCGATGCTATTAATGGACCGGCCAAGAGGCACAAAAGACCCAATAGTGGTTGAATGGCCTTTAAACGACAAAGAAAAAAAAATCTTCTGGACTGGGAAGAATATTATTTTTTTGTTTTCGATGATATTTACCACTTTAGGGTTTCTTGGGGTGCTGATTTTAAATTACCAATCATTTTTGGTGTAAAGAAATGTATAATAATAGTTTACTTTAAACCCTGAGCATATTTTTGAATTTATTTGACGAAATATAAATTATTGCTTAATGATTGTATTTTCTTTAATCCACTATATAAAACAAATGAATTGTTGAAAGAATCATGTCGATATAATTTTCTAAACACGATATATACAATAAAGCTTTGGACGAAACGCTCGGACACGTGTCGACTATTTTTCGATGCAGAATCAGCAGAAAAATATGGGACAAATCGGTGTCCCCACCACTGTAAACTCCCCTTGTTAGTCATTCTTCCTTCGTCCGAGACTGCTTCATAAAGGTGATAGGTTTTACATAAAATACGGTCGAACTGAACAACGAATCCAAAACGATGTAACATCAGGTAGAGAAGAGATTGTTGGATATCGGTGAGCCAAAGTCTTGTTCTCGGCTGTTTAGCATCTAAATAAGCTGAAGAGTTAGAAGTTAATTCGTAGCTTATACCCTCAAGAGCCACAACCACTACTAGAGCTGCCGGTGCGGCTTCTCTGGATTAGGGCTACCACTGCTTAGTAATCCTCCTGCCTTTAGCTTCCCTTATATTGAATAGCCTACCACTTCGGCCAACTATTGAATTTATAATGTCCTACTTATTCAAAACGCTTTCCAACGAAATCCCATTCCCCGGGATATTTAACTGGTTCCATTTTAAATGTTTATTTTTAGAAATGCTCTGAGACGATAAATGTATTCCATGGCCTCTTTGGATATTTCTATATTATAAGCATGCACGTGTCTGTACTAAGAAGCTTTTATGTTATAGTAAATATTTTAAGATCTCAATATGGGCGTCTCGGTGTAGAACAATGAAATATTTTGTTTCTTATACTTCCCTATAGCCAAACGGAACCAAAATGTAATTATTTTAGATTAGATGGATGTCAAACGTCTGGGACAAGTTTCAACTGAATCAATTGTTTTCGAATACCCAAACTGAAAATTAGTCTAGAAAATTATTTTTATCACTTTTTCTCGTAAACGGTTACAGATATCGCTTTAAAAATGGCTTCATTCGTTTTTTCTATGTTCAGAAACCAATAAAACGAGCACCTGCAGGCATATGAACTCGAAAACGTAAGCGTATCGATTTTTTTGCCCGAATTTCATTTTATTTTTTTAAATGTTCATTATAATTAACTAAGAATTTTATGATGGATTATCTATAGGTCACCACCCTTTTCTAGCCAGGATAGGGCTGATGAATTTTCTTTTTTCCAAAGAAAAACCACCACCACTAGTGAGAATCTATAAATGAATACTTAATATCACATACATAATTAGTATGAGTATATACAAACTAAAATGTGCCTACATTTTATTAACATTTTTGGGTTCTATTTGTGTTATTGTATACAATTATAATTTATATGACACATTGAGACATTTGATCTGAATAGTAATAATTAGAAATTTCCGCTAATATTCTGAATATTAAGCTAAATTACACTAATGATTATTAATGCAATTTAATTAATAGTATATTATATGTCAATATATTAAACTGTTGAGTCTCCCCGTAGTCTAGGGGCAAACGCCTATCGGGAGATGGGGCCTCGAGATCCTCCGGCGCACAGTGGGACGAAACGATTAAAACCGCAGACATTCAATGTTTTACCTCTTAACATCCTCGTTTCGGCCTGAAAACTCAAAACCAAATGTTTTTGAGGGTGTAGATCTTAAATCTGTTTAAGTTATTTTATTTTTATCTTGCCGGGATTTTTGGTCAATGAGCTAAAAGCCTAAAATGTCAGGTTTTATATTTTGCGCGTCACTCTGGTTGATAATTTGGGAGCCTTTTGAGTGACAATTGTTTCAATTTTTTTATTTTACATAATAGACATACTTAACAAAAATTTACAACATTAGATCAAAATAGGAAAAAAAAAAGATCAGGGAAGCTAAACATTCCTAAACGAAAGTAAAAGCATTTTTTTTTTCTCAATCTAATAATAAAAATATATAATGGGAAACGTTTTTGCAAAAACAGTATCGTTTGATTCATTGAATTCTACTTAATTGTTACTCTACTTCAATCAGCATGTCCTCTGATCTTACTTCTGGGAGTTCCTGAATACTTAATTCTAGGCCTCTTGTGATTCTTCTGAAAATGTTTCTAGATAGGGACTATTTAGGCATAAAACTCTCCATGATTTTTTCTCCGTAGATTAGAACTTTATGAACAGTGGCTGGCATGTAGAGCCAAATCAAACCAAGTTGGACTGTGTGGAACAAGTCCTTGTAGTTGTCGAACAAAAAAAACAAGTTTTAAATTCGGCCAATGTCGCGGGTTTTGGGCGTTTCGTCCCACTGTGCGGCGCACAGTTGTCCAAAATTCAACATTACCGCGAAAAAAAATTCTAAACGATTTTTATAGTTGTTATTTGTTTTTATACGTATTTAATATGAATTAAGTAACTGATTCAATGATATTAAAACAATAAATTACAATATTATGTAATTATTATGTATGTATTTATACTAAAAATTAATTAAAATATTAAAACAAAACTTAATTACTTATGATAGATCTACATAATGTAAAATTTAATATTAAATTAACGTAATTGAAATATCTATGTACAATAAAATTAATCTTTTAATAAATTTATAACTTCCAAATTCCAGCAGTTTATCTGTGGTGGCTTTGGCTTTGAGTTAGACTATGACGACTTATAATTGGATGAGAATTAAGGAAAAGTTGATAAGATAAATCGGTATTTGCAATAATTCAATATGTGTTTCGTGTTCTGTTTTTTTATTATTTCTTTAATAGATAGATTCATTGACTTTATTAAATAAAACATCATTTTTCGCCATAAATCCTTTACTTCGTACTATCAATTAAACGATTAATTAACTCTTTGAACAATAGACCTGATAATTAAAAAATTGATTAGATTTTTTTTAAATTCGTTTTTTATTCAGGAGCAGAAAAAAATGTGCTGCCGCTCGAGTAGCGCCTAGTAGGGCCTGAACAATTTCGCAGTTAAGCTTATGACAATTTATTACAGTTGTAGTAATAAGTTTTCACAGACTTAAAAAAAATATTTTTTTTTTCGCGCTAATATTGCATTTTTGACCACTGTGCGGCGTCAGTAATTTTTCTCATCTCAGGCACAGATGAGAAGGGTCCAACCATAGATGTCTGCGCTAATTGCGCTGTTTTCGGCGAGCCGTAATATATATATATATATATATATATATATATATATATATATATATATATATATATATATATATATATTACGGCTCGCCGAAAACAGCGCAATTAGCGCAGACATCTATGGTTGGACCCTTCTCTTGAAGTTGCCACCGCAATGTATATTTGTGCATGAATATGTTAAATGTTTTAAGCATATTTAATAAAGTATAGTTTTTTTTTTATCCCTAGTGCTTATAAAAAACCTTGGAATAACTTAATATTTTGAATAAAACGTTAAACACCTACTCGGGTGCTGCTGGCAATAGGAAAAGAAACGAAAAAGAAAATTTAAAAGTTAAGTATATAATATAAATAGGAAGTAAGAAAGACAAAAAGAATGGGTTGTTTCTCTTGAAACTTTTCTCATTCATTTCCTTAATCCTTAGTTTTGGTATTTCTTTATTTAAAATTAATGGCAAACTCCGTACATATTGGATGCTTGGAAATACCCGAGGGTAATTTCTGAATATAGCGGAGCCGGGTAGCCTGATTTTGTCATTAAAGCCCCCAAAGAAACCCGGAATTCGGCCCTTATGGCACAATACTCGCTACTTTCTGTGAGAAATAATTAATCTCGAATGTGTTTTGATGCCGATATTGAAGTTGAATATGAATTTAAAGTCAAGGACTAGTCGGAAATTTACATGATGTCTGTTTTTTAATTATTTTTACTTGTTGAGCCAATGAAGCTAATTGCGAGTTTTATAAATCTCCATACATTTCTTGAATCATTACCGGTTTCAAGTATTTAATTGTATTTATATAAGGCACGGACCTAAACGTCTTTGTGGATCATTGTTTTACAATTATAAACGACTGTTGTCGAATTACTTACTATCCTATATGCCCTGCTGAACATCGTTTTAAGCAATAAGAAAAAAAAAGTGAGCTTTATAATCACTTTGATTGGAAAGAATTCAACAAAACAGTCTGAAATTATAGCCATGTTTAATTAAAGTTAGGAGTAGAGAAGATCATTTCAAAAGCAGCTTTTACGAAAAATAAAGCTGACAAAATTTAATCAAGCTAAAAGACGAATTAACTTGACCTTTTTAAACTTTTACAATTGGACGCTTTTACTAGTAGGAATTCTTTATGGAATAACTTTGAAGATTAACAGATAGTGAAGGACCAATAATTTATAGTCTTTGTTTTATTACTTTATTATACTGCAATCAAAGCGTATTTAACAAGGCGTTTCAATTAAGAAGACCATATTTACCTTAGAAAGTCTCAACATATTTCATATTAAAACATACATTTACACGAGGAAAATCTAACTCTTTCCAAGGTATTTTTTAGAGAAGCAAATGGAAAATATTTTTACAATTTCAGAGTAAATATTTATTCCTGTTTTATATATATATATATATATATATATATATATATATATATATATATATATAAAATAGAGAAATCAGAATAATTTGAACTTTATTGCGAAGACCCACTATTCTATCCATGTTATTAAGTTGACCAAATGAGAAAATTGGGAGGCGCCAGTTGAAATTTTCAGACCCCATAGAGCACAAAGATTCCGGTGGTTTAAATTTACAAATTTTCAAGCCCATTCCAATATTTTCTGGCTGTCGATGTGTGCATGAACATGTTTAAGTGAATTATCTATAGAACCCTTGAATTATCGTATCTACTTATATTGCGAGAAGATACGATGGACAGTTTTCAGGCGTTCAATAAGTCATCCTTTTAATTCAAAAATAGCCCAAGTCGAGTTATAGGTAAATTAAAATGTATTGATAATTGCAGGCACTGATTAAGGTAACTTTAATTAATTGCTATTTAATATATTTTAATTATGAAGAAAATAATAAGCTTATTGACAAACTATATGTCCATTTCGAGATTAGCAGAATCGGCTATAAAATCACTAAAACGAGATCACGTAATTCAGATTATTACATATGTCGACTTGAGAAAAACATTACTATTTTCAATTTTGACTATTTAATTATGAAACTATTGCATCAAGAAATAGATACCAGTTTCCAAAAAAAAAATGTTAAATATTCGTGTACAGGGAAAAATAAAAACATTATATTGGCTTTAACTTGGCTAACATTGTCCAAACTGTTGAAAATAATGTGGAAATCATAGATCACAAATATTTAAAATGACGACATTAGGGTCTCCCCGTTGTCTAGTGGTTAACGCCTTAAGTTCTCATGCGGGGGATGGTGGGTTCGAATCCCATTTATAGAAAGTCACGAAATTCATTTTACAAATGATAGATTTCATGTACGAAATGTCGTGTTTTTTTTTTTGTTTTTTTTTTTTTTTATTTTCTTGAATTCATTCTTTTACGAAATTCGCATACAAAAACCGTACCGCTTTCGTTTTCGCGTTAATAGGCCAAGGGGGGGGGGTCTCCCGTGGTCTAGTGGCTAGCGCGCTAGATTCCTCGCTGCACGGCATATCTGTAAAAGACGTCGATAGAAACTTAAAAAAAAAAATCTATATTCATCCTTGGGATTTTTAGAGATGTTCTCATATATCTGGAATCCGGTCAGGAAATCGTAGTAAGTGCATATTATCTAATCACAGCGACCTAACTCTCTTCCAAATACCTGTTCACACAAATAACATTACTGACATACCTCCATGGCGATTGAAAAACCTGAAACTAGACTTAACACTGACAAAATACAAAAAATCAGACCCAACCCTGTTCAGGCAAAATAACAACACTCATTACATATTTACGGACGGATCAAAAACTAACTACGGGACTGGTGCTGCCGCCATCACAAGAAACGAATCCTATCACATAAGATTACCCGATCACACTACTGTATACACAGCAGACACTACACGCAATCCTTTTAGCACTCAAAAACATTGAAGATACAGACACGGACGACATAACAATACGCACTGACTCAATGACAAACATTTACAGCACACACCCTATTGTCATAGAGATTTTTACACAATTATTCCAACTACAAACAAAGAACAGACATATCACTATGTTTTGGTTACCTGGACACGAAGGGATTTCACAGAGCACTACAGTAGACTTACTAGCGAAAACTGCTACTCAAAGACCTACACCTGACCTGAACAAAATGACAGCAACTGACCTATGCAAACTAGCTGAAAATAAGACAGTAAACGACTGGCAGACAGAATGGACTAATTCTCAAAGTAAACTGCGGGAAATAGAAAATACAATAAGAACCTGGTCAAGAGAAAACCTAACAAGACGAGACCAAGTTATTATTACGAGACTTTGCTTAGGACACAGTTTACTAACGCACTCCTATCTAATGGAACGACAAGACAGACCTGTATGCGCATGTTGTAACGAGACATTAACAGTTAAACACATACTTACTGACTGCAGATTACGAGACAACCTAACAATTCCTCACGACTTACTAGCCGAAAATAGTCCACATATTAACACCATACTAACTCACTTAAAGATAATTAACCTATATTCAAAAATCTAGCCCTATCTCCAATTTACCTCCTAAAGTTAATTTAAAATAATGAACGAAATAGCCTTCCTCCTCTGAGGAGTCCACACTTCCCTGGGAGACAGCCCGAAAGGGAAGCGATTTAAGTTAATTAACCTACATTTAAAAACAAAGCCCTATCTCCAATATAATCTTACCTCTTCTACCCCCTCTTCTACTTAATATCTATTATATTACCGTTTTGTTATTGTGAAATATATGATATAAAACATGTTATTGTTATTATTAATTAGCTCACTAATGTACTAGCTATACTCATAAAATGTACTGACTTGTTATATACACAATGTGCAAAAAGTATTTTGTAATATCTTGATGTATGTTAAAGAGCAAGTCGCAAGTGTCAAAATATTATCTAATCGAAAGCTTATTAGAAATTTTCTAAAAATACGGCTCTTATGTGATTTTTTATAAATCGATCTCATCCGGAAAAATTGGTGCTTAAATAATGTAATTTTCGCACAGGATACTGTCAGTTTCCTGTTGTGGCGCCAATGAGCTTGGTTCGTGTTGTGGCTTTATTTTACTTTTTTTTTACGGAAAAATTAAGACTAAACATTAACTGTTTCTATTCCAGGCTTTCCAAATAAGGCTAAGGTTTAGAACGTAAACGCGCTAATAAGACGCAGAAAAACCACCACCCACAGTGAGATTTTAATTAATTAATCCGTTTAAAATATGAGATAATTTACATTTTTATATTAAAACGATTTTTTTTACCGATCCGAATAAACCTAATTCTCCAATTTTTTATGTTTAGCTATGACCTATGTGGAATGCTACTGATTGAAAATTTGATGTTATTATGTTAGTTTGAATTTTGCGATGAATTGTAAATTGTATGACTCGTTGAGGAAGGACGTATTGATCAATCCACTGGAGATGGGGGTATTCAACATTCAATCACTGGCAATCATACATCACGGTCCAAGGGATTACCAATCCATCCCCCCCTCCTACCATCACACCCTGGTTACCAACGAAATGGTATTACAGTTTAACGCCGACATATTCTATCCCATTAGTGTCCAACTCACTGGCCGTATTCTAAATGTGTTAGGCCAACTCTAAAACTCGACTAGTTTAAAAATATTCATTCATTCATACAGTTCCTCATTTCTACAGGATTAGTATTAATATATTGCATTACGATATGAAGAATTCATTGATATTATTTCCATAGATGAAAGCCAGATTTTGGTTTTCCAAAGTAATGATTAATGGACAGCACTCTTGCGAGTAAAATGCATTTTGTATAAGGATCTAAAAAGCTCCTTAAAAGGAATGTAATAAATTCCTAATGCTAAGCGAAAAATGTTGAACAAGGCTAGGAGTGATGAATTAAATCTGTCTAGAGAGGTTTAAGGTTGGTCCTAGAGTATGGGTTGTATATTATTTAAGATCCTGTCAGGGTCGCTAGAGTCTGCTCTATTGCTGCGCAGATGAAGCATAGATGTAATTCACATTATATCGCCATCCAGAATTTCTGCAGAATAAATACTGGCAAATTTCAGTAGACACGATAGTGCTAATCATATCAGCAGTCGATGCGCAGAGTAATAATATTATTCTGATTGTTTCAACTTGAATAAAGCCATTATACAATATCAATAAAATAGAAACGCGTAGTTATCCTTTGTTAATATGTTTATTACGATAACCAAAATGTGTTTAATTTGATATTAATCTAGCTGACAACCCGTGCTTCGTCACGACAGATAAGTAGTTATTTTATAGCGTTAGATAATATATCACCAAAATTAATGCTACTACGTAATTTTGTGCAGTATTTTATAGCACGGTTCCCGTCATAATATAAGTTATTCATCAATTGATAAGTAATCAAAGTATAGTGTTTGTTGACACTGGGGTGCTCTGGACCAGTGCGAAGAAAGAGATAACCTAGAAATAGCCCGTTATCTATAGGTTACCAGTAACAGGTGTTTAACCAGTACAGGTTAAAATTCGTTGTCCTTAATAAATAGACGTTAAAATTTAAAAATGTATGTTTCCAAGATGTCATTTGGAAACACCCATTATATTTGCGAGCATTACCAAGAAGTGTTCTGACTGGGGATGCTGATGGGTGAGGAGGCAGTGCAAGGGTTCGGGATATTATTACCCCGAACCCTTGGTCGGATAGACCATCACCAGGTATAGCGTAAACTCTATGAATGACAAAATCACAGTTCATTTCTAGTAATTCAAGGTCTGCCATCATAGTTGAAATGAATCGCAAATAAAAATAATATTACGAAATAGATACGGCTAAAGCTGCCCTGTTATCGTCCTAGCAACAAATGCGGCCTATTCTTGCCTGCTCTAACCTACTAAAACTTCAAACTTCTCTAAAAATACTTAAAAATTTGAATATCAAAAAATCCTTTCTTAGCGAATGTTTACGTCCTTGAGGGAGTGTCCATGCAAAATTTCAAATGTTTCTGTCGAGTGGTTTGCGCTGGGCGATGATAGGTCAGTGAGTGAGTGATATTTGACAAATAAATATGTAGTAAAATGAGAGGTGCTCTTTTTTTTTTCTTTTTCTTTTTTTTTTATGCCGCATCTACATCTGGGAATTTTTCCAGCGAGCCCTCAGATGAGAAAATTCCTGCCGGAGGTGGGAATCGAACCCACCATCTCCCGCATTAGACCACGGGAGGCCCCGAGAGAGGTGCACTTTAAACAAAAAATACCCAAAAGATTTCTTGAAATTAAATAGTCTAACGGTACTTGTATGCAACCCAAAAAGAAAATGATTATGTTTATTTAGTATCAACGATTGAAAATATTTGTTTCAAAAAAGCAAAAAATAGATATAAAAATGGATTTGCTGATAGACTTGTTGTTAACCCTCTAAAGGTCTATATGGTCTTTGTCATTGAGTGTGAGGTCAGAAAAGCTCCTTGTGAGAGCCCGCGGGCAACACTCTCTTTTATTTTCCACCTAGCAAATTGGATCCGTACATTCTCTCAAAGTTCTCTTTCATCAACCCTTAGAAATATGTTCTAGACCAGAAAGGGCTCTGAAAGAGAAGGAGAGACAAAACTAATGCCCCATGAATTTCTAACTCCTCATCGTTTAGATATCATCAAAAGATTATATTAAATCCGTTTATTGGAATAAAATAAATATTTTAACGCTCGTTTGCTTGGACGGCATTCAAATACAGCCTCCTCAAAAAGACGGAAAAGTTCAATTCCGCATGCGCAAAATTTAAAGATAAACATTCCCAACTGTTACACCCTTTGCAAACTCTTATTTCAAGGAACAACACGATAGGTAAACATTAAAAGAACTAAGGATGACTCATTTAAGACTAGGGAAGGCATTGAGAGGTCAGACAAAGGAAATAGTGTATAATATTTATCAATCCTTAGACAAAGACTACGAACGTTTTCAACCTCCTAGTGATCAGCTTATAACAGAGAAACTTTTTACGGCCAATTTTTTGTATGGGGAATAATAGGCCACGCCCTTTAAGTAATCCATCTATTTGAACAGGCTATAGCTTAAATTGTTTTTAGCCTAGCCTTTGGCTAAATATTGATAATATTAATCACTATCTCCCTTGTCTGACCTCTCAAAGCCTTCCCTGGTCCTAAACGAGGCATAATCAGTTATTATTGGGTTTAAATTAGCGTTTTGTTCATTCCATAGTATTTTTTTTCATTAACTTTTAATATAATAATTCTTGCTTGAAATATGCTTTAGACTTGAACCTAACTACCTGGCAAATGTAACGCCAAACGAGTCAACTTCCAGTTAACATTCTTGTAACTTCATTTACGCTTACTGCTCACTTCCGGGCTTCACTCGGCTCACTTCCCGCTTCAATCCTGTCTATTTCTGGTTAACTTCCTGTTCACTTCCTGAAAACTCTTGCACACATCCTGTTCCTCTCCTGTTATTAAGACATACAAATGCTCTAAATAATTTTTCAATCAGGGGACATAATAATTTCTCTAACACTTTCTCATAACCGAGCCTAACCAAAGTTAATTTAATTAAAAAAAAATAAATAAATAATAATAATATCATTCCTAGGTAGAAGATTATTTTTTTAAAATGTTTGTTAGGTCTGGACTTGAAGATGTATTGGACAAATCATATTTTTCCACATTAGAAATGATTATCCTGGTCGATCGGTCTAAATTAATTAAACAAGAAATGACCCGGAGATGGCCCCCAGTGGACCGGAAGTGAGTAGGATATAAGCGGGAAGTAGCCGGTAGACGTCCAACAAAGAAGTAAGTGGACCGGAAGTTACCGGCTTGTGAGCAGGAAGTAAACATGAGTCCCGTAAAAGTTACGTGTTACTTGTCCCCCAACATTTTCAATACAGCCAGCCTCTTGTAATGATAAGAGCGTGCTTAATGTTCATTTGCAGAAAGGAACGGGAGGGGGGTGTAGAGGGCGATTTATTTTCTTTTTAAGTTTGTCATTTATTTCTGTAATTTTTTTTACGTGCAAGTATAGGTACACAATCATTACTCGATATGTGTGTCTACATATAAATCGGATTATATGTCACAACGTATATGTAATATGTATTTAAGTATATATACTTAAAACCGGCCTTTTTCTGTGGATTTAATTTTGCATTTTCTACAACAAAAGCATGAAATGATGATGCCCTCATGCAGATTTTTTTTAGGTGCTATAGACCCGCCACTCAAGTATCTTATTCAGGCGATAGTGCAGTACTTCAGAATAATGAAAAAAAGAAAAGAAAAGAAACTTGAGACCTCAATTTCCCCTCACGCGAAGATAAGTTGCCAAGTCGATAACTGATTTAAGATAAGACTGGGTTCGATGAGAAATTTCTTTCAAGGATGAAAAATTGTCCCCAATTACTTCCTTCTGAGAATAAATTCACCCTTTAACACTTCAAGCCTTCTGGCTTCGCTTTTGCTCCTGTTTTCAGCGAAGATGACTCTAAAATATATGGAAAACATTGGTAGCGATAAATAATCCAGAAGTTGTTACAGATGCATCTGATTCTTGACCATATGTCACGGATAGGGAGATAGTGCAGTCAGTACTAAGCTCTGGTCACTTAATATTTCCTCTTCGAGGGTGCAGCGAGGAATTTTCCGTTACAGAAGGCGTTAGCCACTACACCACGGGGAGACCCCATTACTAAATAAATTAAAGGTTAGGTGGGGCTAGGGACAGACTGGGTCCTCAAAACCAACTCTCTAACGACTAATCCAGGAGAATCATTTTTTCTGGAGAACTCAGGTTCATCCAGGCATGTAAATGAAGAATATAAAGTATTTAAAATATATTCAACTCAATATATGAAATCTTTTTGGTTTCTCAATTGTAAAAATGTGTTTTTTTTCACTAAATAGTTCAAACATGTTTAATCGAATTTTTAAATAATCTTGGAATGTTTGGATAGATAAATATGGGGAATGCTTGTTGCTTGTAAACCATAGAGACTTTTCTGTAAAAGTGAGAAACAAGGCAGAAATAGAGGAGTATGTCGCTGGGAAAATAGACGATAACAGCTCCTGACGAGGACTAAAGAAGAAAACCAACCCTCAACATCTTCACTAGTACCGTTGTCTCTATTTCAAATTTTACGCTCTAGCAAGTCTTTTTCCGCCAAGGGATGTATCTTTTTATAAGCAACGGCACTCCATCTGTCTTTTCACTCTTAACTAGCTCACACCCGTTGTCGGCGTTAGAGCTACGAAAATTTGAAATCATTTTTTTCTTACAAAAATGTTGATCATTTGACTCAAATTCATGAATTATATTATTTTTATATGGAAAACTGACCAGTCTCTAAGAAAGAAGTTTATATAAACACTCAAATAAATTTGTTAAAATGTTATTATTATTATTTCTTTTTTTTTTCGATGCCCCACATCGTCTGTGAATGGCATCTATTACTGTTAACAGTTGCTCAAAGTGATATACCACGACAGTAATATATTACAATGTTAGTCTTCGTAATTTACTCTACTATTATTTTATTAGTTTTATTTATTTTGTTCTCATTGATAGAGTTCCATAACTTGGACGACCAACTTGGCTGTACTATTATGAGGAGGAAGCCAAAGTTATAAAAGAAAAGTCCGTCACGCAGGAGCTGCATAACTAAGCACTTTCCTCAGAATTTGGGTAGTGTAGACTGCTTTCCAGAACAATTTGCTTAAAATATCCTACATAAATAAAATAAAAACATGAATACAGTCAGTAAAAAAAGTTTCTGGACACTCACAGTTCTTGTAAAATAATCACGATTTCCTGTGAGATTGACCAATAAAAATAATGATGATAATTTTTCTCTTATTAATTCGCTTTTCTTTTAAATAACAAAACATGTCAACACTTAATAGATTTATTAAACTTTTGTTACCTTCTTTTTCATTGATTTTTGTTTACTAATTCTATTGTTATCGTTGTTCACATGAAAAATTTAATTTAATTATGTTAAAGTACTCGTGAATAAAAACACTAAATGTTATTACTTGTTTTATTGTTTAAAACCCCAACTGGTAATAATTGCAACATTTTATTTGCTGGGCCTGTAAGTGTCCAGAAACTTTTGTTACTGACTGTAGTTCTCTTTTAAATTTGTAATGAGTAACTGATCAATTATTAATTTGCTTCCAGAGTTATGTTTACACATGGTACCTACTACAGTACGTAATGAATACAAAAAAACCCTCATATTATCGTATTTTGATCTAACACAGGAACAGGATACAGTCTCTCTAGATACAAAGCGCTCCTTGCGGCGGCTTTGTGAAACTACGTCTGACGGGCTTTTCTATTGAAATATATTACAAAGTAAACCCCCGCCTTCCGATTGACAGATTCAGCTCATTTTTACAACACTTCTTTCTCATGAATTACCCACGACGTATACCGTGTTTCGTTTCAATACAGCAGAAATTACGACCGGTATGAGTATATTAGGAATTTGGGTCCGGAGTAAACCCCCCTTCTAATGAACCGATTTAGTTTATTTTTACAACACATATTTACCTGTATATTAGCACTACGAATACCGAGTTTCGTCGAAATATACCAAAAATCACGGCTGGTAGTGGCGAATTGGTATTGTGGGTCCGGAGTAAACCCCCCTCCTAATGAACCGATTTAGTTTATTTTTACAACACATATTTACCTGTGGATTACCACTACGAATACCGAGTTTCGTCGAAATATACCAAAAATCATGGCTGGTAGTGGCGAATTGGTATTGTGGGTCCGGAGTAACCCCCCCCCCCTCCTAATGAACCGATTTAGTTCATTTTTATATCTCACTTTTCTCTCTATATTACCACTGCGAATACCAAGTTTCGTTGAAATATAACAAATATTACGGCTGACATGGTCAAATTAGTGTTTTGGGTTCGGGGTAAACCCCCCCTTCCGGTGGACCGACTTTGGTGGTTAACGAACTCGTTCAATCGTTTGCTAATTGAATGCTATATACCAAGTTTCGTGACGAAAAAACAAAAACTCTGGCCGCTATCGTGTTAACAGACACACACATATATATATATATATATATATATATATATATATATATATATATATATATATATATATATATATATAAATTTTAACGGGGGTCATTTTCGGTGTCTACTAGGTAGGATCGATAAAGATTTGAAGAAATTTTTCAAAAATTCCGTCATGAGTCCAACCTCAATAGCTACTTTCCTTCGGAGGAAAGTGCTAAAAGTCTGTCATGCAGAAGTTGCGTAACTAAGCACTTTCCTCAGAATTTGCGTAGTGTAGATTGCATTCCTGAATAATTTGCTTAACATAGCCTGTATAAATAAAATAAAAACATGAATAGTTCTGCACTTTTACATTTTTAATGAGCAACTCAATCAAATTATGGTAATTTTTATTTTTTTAATTAGTTTCCTTGCCGAGTTTTGTGTATGCTTGGATCTAAAGTACTTAATAAATACAAAAAAACTTCACAAAAATTCGTCTAAGGCAGGAACAGGATACAGCACTCCTAGCAGTAGACATGAGAAGTAATATCAAGACAGAGGCATTCCGAGCGGCAGGAAGTTTACCAACTTACTTTTCACTGGAAAATTCTATTCAAACATAGTACAAACTAGACCCCCCTTCCGAAAGACCGATTTAGTTCATTTTTACAGCACTTCTCTCTAATTAGATAATCCAGACGTATTCCGTGTTTCTTTACAATACAACAGAAATTACGACCAGTATGAGCAAATTAGTAGTTTCGACAGTTCGTTTCTAGTGTCTTCTGACCAGATGAGTTCTCTCTCTCCCCACAGCCCTGATGAATTTAGGCCGAAAGGCTCGAAAGTAAAATCTATTGGTATCTTAAAATTTAGTTGTTTGATTTTGCTATCATGATTCAACCCCGAATATATCCGTAAGAACTGGGAAATAATTTTAAGTCTGCGATTTCCAAAATAGTTTTAGCGCGGTTCCTCCCTCCCCCATAGGGAGGAACCCCGCTTATAAGGTTGATACAGTGAAACAATCCGGAAGTGCCGACTAGAAAATTTCGCGTTTCAGAACCCCTAGAGACCGAAAATAACGGTGGTTAAAATTTGTATATATATATATATATATATATATATATATATATATATATGTATATATTTATTTATAAATATATATATATATATATATATATATATATATATATATATATATATATATATATGTATATATTTATTTATAAATATATATATATATATATATATATATATATATATATATATATATATATATATATATATGTATATATATATTTGTCTGTTCGCGGATTTCTGGCCTCCCTATTGGTCCGATTTTTATGAAATTTGGTACAAAAATCTGTCGCCCAATTTGAAAGGTCAAGTTCGTTAACCAGCAAAATCCGCCCACTGGAAGATGGCGTTTGCGGCGAAATTCGCGCAAAAAAAATTGTAACGCTTACGTTTTTGAGTTCATAAGCTTGTAAGTACTCGTTTTATAGGCTTCTTTGGCTAGGAGAACGAATGAAACCATTTTCAAGGCGATAGCTTTAACCGTTTTTGAGAAAATTGGAAAAATAATTTTTGAATACCGTTTTTGGTTTGGGTACTTAGAATCATTGGATTCAGTTGAAACATTTTCTGCATGTTTTACTATCATTAAAACTAATATGTTGACATTTTGGTTACGTTTGGAGTTAAGGAAGGGTTAGAATAAAATATTTTACTAACAGACATAAAAAGTTTTGGTAACTTTGTATATTTTCCTTTATATCTCGAAAAAGGTTGAGAATATTTTGAAACAAAAGAATACCATTAGAAAGCTTACTAAATGCTCTACAAAAAAGGTTCTGATGAAAGTTTTGATTAGGCGGTGTCAATCGGAGAAATAAGTGCTTAAAACATTAGAGTAATTGATTTTGCTTATTCGAACTGTCCTTTTTGTCTGTTTTTATTCCTTGTTATTTTTTAATTGCTTATAGTTGGATAATGTATTTTACAATAAAACAGATTAGGCAAAATAAGAAAAACAATTCATTGTTAGAAATATAGCTTGCCAAGAGAAAAAGATTCGATGACGTCTTTTGAATATTTTCAATTGCCTTTATGCTGTTGGTTTTTTTTATTTTATTTTTTAATTGATTCTATTTGTAGAATTATTACTATAGTAAAAATACACAGGAATATGTGAAAATTTTTGATATTTTCCAATTCATTGAAACGTATGAAATTAAGTATCGGTAGAAGAGGTTTCTAGGGTCTTGCGGACCCGACCCCAGGTATAGCCATAAAACCCTTTGAACAAAGGCCAAGGAAAATATTATCTGTTTCTATTCTATGCTTTTCAAATGAGAATAGGGATATGAACAGGAACCGGGGTCTCCCGTGGTCTAATGGCTAGCGCCTTGGATTCATAAGCGGGAGATGGTGGGTTCGATTCCCAACCTCCGGCAGGAATTTTATCATCCCACGGCTCGCTGGTAAAATTCCTCGCTACACCCTGGATGTCGGCGCTAATGACCTAGATGTAGATGCGCCGTAAAAAAAAAAAAAAAAAAAAAAAAAAATGAACTGGAAGCGCGCTAAGATGACGCACTTCCTGCGAGTCGGACTTTTTATCATGTAGTTCTCTTCCAATTCCAAGTAGGATATTCTTTTTTTTTTTTTTTTTTTTTTTTTTTTTTTTTTTTTTTTTTTTTTTTTTTTTTTTAGGAGTTTTGCAACTAGGCGATTTTCTCATTTAATTTCATTATTACAAAGTGCAATTTAAAAATGAAATTATGAAAATTACATAAAAGTAACATTAAAGTAATTTTTTTTTTTTTTTATTTATTTATTTTAAGAGCTTCGCAACGAAGGTGACTTGCTCTTTTTAAATTACAAAACAAAATATACAATATACAAAAGTAGAAATTTATGGAACTAAATATTACAAAAGTGTTAAGAATAAGAAATAGGACCTAACATTATTTACAGTATTGCTTATTACAATATAGATATTATATTTACATACACATGACTTATATATACATACATATGACTAAAACTACTAACATTAATTAATGGTTAAAAAAAAAAAAAAAAAATTAATTGAAATCAGATTATTATTATACCCTCGAAATATTATCTAAATTTTTTCCTGGAATCAAATTTTTGTGTGTAGGTTGTGTTGTTTTAAAAGTTTAAATATATCGTTGATGAAGGGGCTACCCTCTGTCAGTAGTTCCTGTAAGTTGTAAGGTAGTTTTAGTTGTTCTAGTATTCTGCATTCCGTTAGTAAGTGTTTTATTGTCATTGGAACGTTACACTGTCTGCAAATGGGTTGTTCTTTATTTGTCATTAAATAAGAGTGAGTTAGTAAAGTGTGTCCTATGCGTAGTCTACATAGTATAACCTCTTCTCGTCTGTTTCTTCGGCTACTAGAGCTCCATTCGTATATAGTATTTTTGATTTCTCTGAGTTTGTTGTTTTGTATGTTTGTCCAGTATTCTTGCCATGTTTCTTGTATAGTATCAACTAGTTCTTTTTTTAGAACTGTCGTAGTTTCTGTGATATTTGTATGTCCGGGTAGCCAGATCATTGTGATGGATATGTTTTGTTCTTGTAGTCTGTAGAGTTGAATGTATATTTGTTTGACAATGGCATGTGTGCTGTACATATTGTTAAAAGAGAGCAATGAACTGAGTGAGTCTGAAAATAATTGGATCTTTGAGCAATTTATTGTATCAACGTTTGATAAAGCTAATAGGATTGCTTGCAATTCTGCCGTATAAATGCTTGCAGTGTTTGGGAGCTTTTGTTTAAATATTTGCGAACCTATTACTGCAGCAGATCCAGTACCAGATTTTGTTTTGGACCCGTCGGTGAATATGTTTAAATTGTCTGCGTTTTGTATTTTTATTGATGTGAATAATGTCTTGTAGAAAGTCGTTGACAGTGGATCAGTCTTTTTCATTTTTGATAGTGATAAATTTATACTAAAATTCTTAAGTTCCCAAGGAGGGAACTTCAAGATTTCATTTCTGTGAGTAGGAGCTTCTCGAATATGTCGGGTCTGTCTGTTCTCGGAAAGGCGTATAATTAAGGGTTTTTGTTTAGGTCGTTTTCTGTTATATAAGTCATGGTAATGGTTATCCAGAAAGCTTGATCTGTATGCTCCTGTTGCAAGTCTTATACCCGCATTATGTATTGAGTCTAATTGTTTTAGTGTTGTTTGGCTGGCAGATGAATATGCTATACATCCGTAGTCCAGTAAAGATCTGGTATAAGCACGATAGAATGTAAGCATGAGGGATCTGTCAGCACCCCATTTTGTGTTTGAAAGGACTTTTAAAAGGTTTATAGATTTCTTACACCTAGTAACAAGTTCTTTAAAATGGGGTAACCATGTAAGTTTTTTGTCAAATGTAAGTCCTAAAAATTTTATGTTTTCTGCATTTGTGAGATTGTTTCCGTATAGTGTGATAGTTGGATTTGGTCGGTCTTTTTTCTTTGTAAATAATATACACTTGGATTTCTCCAGGGATAATGTGAAACCAGTGGATGAACTCCAACTTTCTAGTTTGTGTATGGCTTGTTGTTGTCGTGTGTTTCATGAAATGATTTTGATGAGTTATATATCAGTAAATCATCAGCATACAGGCAGTACGATATACCAGTTGGAATGTACCTTGTTACAGAATTGATAGCAATAGCAAAAAGGGTTGGACTTAAAACGCCTCCTTGTGGGACCCCATTTTGTTGTTGAAATTTGTCTGATAATTCTGCTCCCACTCTGACCCGGAAATTTCTATTTGATATGTAATTATTAATGAAACATAGAATATTTCCTTCAATATTCCATTCCTTAAGTTGCTGTATTATTAACCTTTTCCATACTGTATCGTAAGCTTTTTGTATATCTAGGGATACAGCGATGAGATATTCAGTATTTAGAAAAGCGTTCAGTATATCATTTTCTAGTCTGGCAATATGATGCATGGTTGAATGCCCTGGTATTGAAAATAATGCCCTGGTATTGAAAATAAATACCACAAAACTAATTTCACCATATTAAACTAAAAAGAGCAAAACATTGATAACATACGTACAGCTGTGCGCAGTATATTGGTCTTAATAAGAAGAATAGAAACACTATTTGTTTTAATTATTTTGGGTTCTTCCACTTTAATCCTGATTCCAGCCTGTGTTCGGCCAGTTTTCGGAGTGTTTTTTTCCTCTACTTCTTAATCCCGCCACCTTCGAGACCAAGTAAGAATTTAAAACGTTCGACAGGAAGAATACACATAGCGGCATTGATAGAAAATGAAGTTGATATGAGAGAAGGTGGGGAGAAAGAGAGTGAAACCTATACAATAAAGAGGAGTGAATGAATAGTGGATGGAAGTTGAGAGCAATCGAGGAAAGTGGAACAGAGAACCTTGAGACGGTAAGATGGAATGGATGAGAGAGATGGAATGGATGTGAGGAATACAAGAGAGAAGGTGGAGGATTGAGGTGGAGAGATGGGTTTTGTCTCGGAGAAACCGCGATAAGAGGTCTTAGCTTGGATTAAAGTGAGCGGTATGCCGAGGCGACATCTCGCCTAACAAACCTCACTCTTATCTCTCGCTTTCTATAATACATCTCTTAGTTACCATCTCTTTTCAACAAATCACATGCAAAACGTGTTCGTATGCAGTAGCTGCATAATCAATATGTACATTTATTTCAGCTGTTTGGCGAATTTTTAACGACATTTAATGATAAATTACACAGGTCTGCATATATATATATATATATATATATATATATATATATATATATATATATATATATATATATACAGCTTTATATCTCACCCTTTATTTATTTTTTTATTCACTTGAAATACTTCTCATTAAAGCCAACGGCCATATCCACGTTGAATGCACCGGTTCCTATTGATCACCGAGGATAACACTTTGACTGCGGGAGCTGTAAACCCGAATCAATCAAAAAACTGTATTTTTTTTTCTTCATACTATGAGTTTATTTGTTTTGTTAATGCGAAAAAATACCTTACCTATTGGAAATTCTGGATTATTTCCTTCAAAAACATGTCTTTTTATCATGCAATTATGTGTTACATGTGTGTTGTGCTGGTCTCCCTCAGTACAATCAGAAGATATATGTTATAAGTTACCTCTTTTTCAGTTATTCCCAAGATAATGGTCTTGAAACAATAAAAATAATGTTATTTATTTTAAATTAATTATCATATGTAATTTTTAGACTACGTAGTTCGCGGTTGAGAGTAAGAGAAATATGATAACATTTCATTTCTTGTTTGTCTACCAAGTAAAATTTACGAAGAAAGCTAATCTTATTTTTTATTAGTATATATGACTACTGTTAAGGACTGATTAGCAAGGACGGGATTTAAAGGAATAGATAATGGGGAAATATTTCAGAGAAGCGGAAATTCCTTTCAAAACTATAATTTACACTGAGGTCACTATTACATACATAAATGTCATAAAACATCGCTACGATGAGAGAAAAGGTTGAGTGAGAGAGAAAAAGCTAGATAAGAGTTATCAAATATCATTTGGGGGGACAAGAGCATAATTTGGAACTGACCTACCTGTCATCGCCATCTCGGCCAAGACCTCAGGAACGGGCGTGGACTCTTCCCCGTCGGAGGAAAGCCAGCTCTTTATACCCATTGTGCCCCACCCCTGCTTTAGCAGGTGGCTGGACTAGAAACTCTTGTCAGGTCTTAAATCTTCCGGGAATCTTACGAATCAGCCACAACGTTTGCTGATTCGTGGTCTTTTCTCTCATCCTTATCCACTTAACAAAGACAAAGGGAAAACGGGGCCTTACATCACCCCCCGATTTTTCAAAGTCATGTTTCCCTTGGAACATTACTTTACCTTTAACACTACCCGTCCTTAAGTTACTATTATTCTCTACCTATACAGAACACTATCTTCACAATCACTTTATTTACGAGCGGTCTATATCCACTCTGTTATCACTGTCACGAAACTTTCCGCTGCCTGTCGATGGATTAAGATTCCTTCTGAACACTCCCGCTGCATCGAAGAAGGAGGCGAATTGTCTTAAGCATGGTACTCCTCAATAGCTCCTTGTGCTCGTCCCAAATCCATGTGGTCGAAGATCCAAGATTCACCAAAGTCTACTGCCACCATTCTTTTGACGTGTTCTTCTTCTGGCGAAATGACGAGACTATACAGGAAGGTGCTTCTCTGTGAAAGAACTCGGCAGGACAGATCTAAAGTATCCTAGGTCCACATCAGGCTGTATCCTGATACCGAAGGATTGCGCAGGCTTCCTCGTTTCAACTCTTCAAGAAGAATGCCCCCGGCTGAGCTGAAACCATCCTTCCTGTCTTATTTTCGTTAAGGGCAGGACAAGAATTCGATGAAGCAACATCTTCTGATCTGGAATTGTCCAATGCTACTAGTGCTACTACTCCAGTATTAGTGGCGATGAGATCTACTTCTGAAATTTGGTCACATGTTTATCATGACATCAGCTTCCCTCCGAGAGGAGTGTCAGTCCAATTGGCAGAGCCTCTCTCTCCTTCCCCAAAATCTGAGTCAACTCTCTTGTACCTAGCATCTCTCTACTCAACTTTCCATTCGTCGAAGTGCCTCCGTTGTGTAATTTTTGATTATATATAGGAATTCCGTTACTCTGTTTTCTGGGCTTTTGATAGGACGAGGAAAGGTACGGGGAACTATGGAAAAGGGTTTGGGATGTGTGAAAGATTGGTTTAAACTTTTGCTTCCTTTTTCGAAAATATTCTTGAAAGTTTACAAACCACCCTGCCCAGGCGCGTAACCCACGTCGTTTTAATGGAACACAACTTTTCTATGCCAATAGTCAGAACTCTAGGATCACCCGCGATGACAGCCCGGTAAGTAGATGTTTAGGAGTCGTTAACTGGCGATTTAGCTCTTTTCCTAAGCGCATATGGGGACCTATGAGGTATGATTATGGGTCTTCCCTTTGGGGTCCAAGTGGCGTCGGCTTCGCTCCTTCTCCGGACTTGGGCCTCCCTATCGGAATCGCTGGAACTTTCCCCTGTAGTTCCGCCTGTCCTATTCCGTTCTTCGCTTCCCACCTCTTGACTATCCCGGGTACCTTCCCTGTTTTCATCCTCCCTGTCTTCCTCAGGAGAGGATCTAACGCCTAGAGGGCAGGCAGGGTCATTACATTCTGGCGATCTTCCCGCAGCAACCGGACAGTGTCTGTGAATCTCACTCTGCGTCTCGATTTCCTCTTGGCCCTCGCAAGAGTCGTCTTCTGAGTCATAACAACACCCTGGGTTAATTTCCCATTCCGGATCAATGACCTCATCCTCCGACCCTTCCATTTCCCGGCTTGTCCCACCCGCCTTAGTCATTACTTTTGGGTGCGAATCCCTACCTTCTTCCGGGGCCCGTTTTAGCCTATTTACATGGACTACACTCAGGGAACCAGTGGCCAGTCGGATCTCATAGTTTACGCGCGACAGAACCCTTTCTACCTTGTGTGGACCCCTCCATGGACAGTGGAATTTTGGACAATTCCCAGGCCCCCACCTCTAGGTGTCACTCCTTACGCCGGGTATTACAATAATGGGTCCTCATTGCCCAGGCCCTTTCGGCACGATTCAATGCGTCCTTATACGCTTCTTTCAGTCGATGCCCTAACCTTTCTACATGGTCCGCTGATTCCGATCCGTCATTGGTTGGACCTACCCAGCAATCAAAGGGAGTTACCAACTCTCGCCCAAGCATGAGATAGTTTGGAGAGTAACCTGTCGACGAATGAGGTATTGCTCGATATGCCATGAGAGCATATGGGACCCACTTGCCCCAGTCACGACCGTCTCTTCGCACATACTGGGATATCGAATCGGTAAGAGTTCGATGTAACCTCTCTACCATTCCATTACATTCCGGATGGTAGGCGCTAGTTTGTAGTTTCTTGATTCCAAGAGCTCTACAAACTTGGGTAAACAGTTGAGAAACGAAATTCCTTCCTTGGTCTGTTAACAACCTCTTTGGGACCCCATGTCGAGTGATTATATTCTCGACTAGTGCCACGGCCGTTTCTTCAGCCGTTTGCCCCTTAAGTGGTATTCCCTCCGCATACCGCGTAAAATTGTCAATTTCGGTCAAAAGGTAACGATGGCCTCTTTTGGAAGTCGGCAATGGTCCAAATATATCTAGAGATACCTGCTCAAAAGGCCCCTTGGCCATGTAGGGAGCTTCCAGGGGGACCTTTTGAGAAACAGGACTTTTTCTGCTAGCGCACGCGTGACACCTTTCTACGAAGGGACTGATTAGCAAGGACGGGATTTAAAGGAATAGATAATGGGGAAATATTTCAGAGAAGCGGAAATTCCTTTCAAAACTATAATTTACACTGAGGTCACTATTACATACATAAATGTCATAAAACATCGCTGCGATGAGAGAAAAGGTTGATTGAGAGGGAAACAGCTAGATAAGAGTTATCAAATATCATTTGGGGGACAAGAGCATAATTTGGAACTGACCTACCTGTCATCGCCATCTCGGCCAAGACCTCAGGAACGGGCGTGGACTCTTCCCCGTCGGAGGAAAGCCAGCTCTTTATACCCATTGTGCCCCACCCCTGCTTTAGCAGGTGGCTGGACTAGAAACTCTTGTCAGGTCTTAAATCTTCCGGGAATCTTACGAATCAACCACGTGCAGTTCCAACAACCCAGACGCAACGTTTGCTGATTCGTGGTTCTCACATCTCTAGAGATGGACAGCCAACCTTTTCTCTCATCCTTATTCACTTAACAAAGACAAAGGGAAAACGGGGCCTTACACTACAATTTATAATTATATAGAATAAAACATCAACACTCATAAAAGTGAATCGGGTACCGATTTTTTTTCCACCGTAATAATTGTATTCTATATATTTAGTAAAAAAGAATTAAAAATACGAAGTGACGATTATTATCATATATTTAATAGGTATATATATATATATATATATATATATATATATATATATATATATATATATATATATATGTATATATGTATATATATATGTATATATATATATATATATATATATGTATATATGTATATATATATGTATATATATATATATATATATATATATATATATATATATATGTATATATGTATATATATATGTATATATATATATATATATATATATATATATATATATATATTTATGCAGACTATTGTTATTAAATATATACATAGTTTCAGATTATCTATATGATTTTTACATAGGATAATTTTGATATGCCCGGAAACAATTATCCAGGCAAAGTCCTGACGCACATGTGGCGTGATCCGTAGGCAAGGTGTTAAGGAACGCCGAGCGTGGCCGCTACCTGAATGGGGACCGACCACGTGCTGTTGGCATTATAAACGGGTGGCAACCTCTAGATCGCCCGGCGTTAATAGCAAAAAAAACAACTCTAAATACTATAGCTGTTGCTACACTCTAAGTGAACAAATTAAAAAAAAAAAAAAAGAACTAGTCCATTAACAGTGGCTTATAACGTTTTTCGACTGAGATGCAGATCAAACATAAATTAATAATAATTACATTTGCCATCCTTAGACTGTTGATTCCAATACTGTAATTGGAATTATATGTAATCATTTTATTGTGCGAATTCTCTTTTGCAAAAAATGATCTGTTTCGTGGAATCCTTCAGCTGAATATTTTGTTTTTGTGTATGCTGTATCCAAAAGTGCCCATATCATGTATACATGCAGTATCATTTGTGCCCATAACCGCCATTTGTATTAATTGCTAGGTAGCATAAAATATAACATATAAACACTCTCTCATAATTGTGACCTCTATTGCGTTAATATATATGACATATATATATTAACGCGATAGAGGTCACTAATGGGGTTCTTCAATTTTCTCATGTCGCCCACATTTTGTGTTACATTGCAACGAAAAATAAAATTGATATTTATCTTTTCAACTTAATTTAGAACCCTAAAATACTCCATGACGGCCGTGAAATGAATGGCTAAGTTTTGAATTATAATAGAGGTATTCATAAAAGTGATATATGAACATAGGAAGTAATCCATTCTAAGAATAGCATGTTATTTTGACACATTACCACATTTCCTTACTCAACATTTCAAATTATAAAAATACTACTACTCCTTTGGTAATATTAATAACATTTTCTGCATATTATTTTCTTCTAAAATATTTTCGTAATTCATACGGATTTTTAATCGGTATTACTGATTTCTACAATAGCTATTATCAGCCATATTTGGTTCATTATATTGTTTTATACTAGCGTTTATTATGTAATTGTTTAATAACAAATTTGATTCTGTAGCCAGTATTGATGTAAATGCTTAAAGACAACAATCTTTTTCATCAAGTGGTAAGATTCTTCAGGTGCAAAGTATTATTAGGTTAATATTGAATACTTTTTAGGATTATAAACATAATAGTACAATAATTAACACTTTCGCTGGGGCTGTCATTGTTTGTGAATACCACAGTATCGAGTGCATTTTTTGTTTGAACTTTTTATGTAGTCGTTTTATAAAAAAAATCATAAAACACCTTCCAGTCAGCCGATTTTAAAACGGAAAAGACTGTAAGAAATCCCAAATTATACTAAAGGCAATGATCTTTACCTGGAGGTGTAAAAGTGAATTCCTACTATTTACTTTTGAATCTATAGGGAAAAGTAATGGAGGAGTATCCTTCCGAAGGGACAGTCGTGAGCGGGCAGGATCGCTAGTGTCCTTCCGTAATGCCAGCCGCAGCGAAAGTGTTAAAATGAAATGAACAGTTATATACAGTATTTCACATTCACTGATGCCTCTTCAGGCTTATAAAATCACTTAACACTACTCAGTCAAGTACGGTTTACCTTAGGATGGGTCTAAAAAAATCGTAGAGTTTAATACCGCGGAAAGCTTGCAAAATAGAGACACTAAAATGGGTCAACATATTAAAAATATCAGTTGGTATCTTCTGTTCGCGCATTTGCTCTAAAGTTTGACAAAATTAAAAAAAAAAAAAAAAATCACATTTTATTGGCAATTTTTCGAAACCAATCAGTATAATATTAAACTGTTGGTCTAGGTCACATGGGACCTGGGATATAATCCTTTCTAAGTTACTCATCCCCCTTGTAATGTTCGAGTTTAGGTATTAATTTTTAAAATTAATTATCAAATGGATTTATTTGGTTATTGTTTTACAAAAAAAAAAGTAGAATTTTCCTATGTTTTTTCTACAGCTTTAAAAAAAAAAAAAAAAAAAAAAAAAAAAAAAAAAAAAAAAAAAAAAAAAAAACAGTCCCGTAACAGACCACGAGGGCCCTGAGAGGTAGATACAATAGAGGTTTCTGATTCATGACCATACGGCACACTAGAGAGATAGTGTGGTCAGTACTATGCTCCGGCCGCCTGATTTTCTCCTTGGCTGCTTCGACTGCTAGAGTTATTAGCACCCAAGGTACCCATTATTAAATTAATTAAAGGCTGGGTTGGCCTAGGGACGGCCAGGGAGGCCAAATTTGACCCATGAACGAAGACACTAGAAGAAAAAATCTTTAGTGCTTGCTCGGGATTTGAACTCAGGTCGTCTAACTTATTAGTCCAGTGCTCTACCACTGAGCTAACCTTGCCCCCATAAACATTGTAGGACATTAATTAACACGTTCGCTGCGGCTGTTATTGTTTGTGAATACCTCAGTATCGGGTGCATTTTTCTGTAATATATTTTTTTTAATAAAAAATCCTCCAGTTAGCCGACTTGAAAACGGAAAACATTGTTGGAAAGCCTAAATAATACAAAAGGCAATAATACTGAAGCTGTAACAGTGAATTCATTACAGGGAAAAGTAATGGAGGAGTGTCTTTCGGAAGAGAGAGTCGTAAGCGGGTAGGATCACAAGTGTCCTTCCGTAATGACACCCGCAGCGAAAGTGTTAAAATGAATGAACAGTTTATACACATTATTGAAGCTGTTCTACCTGTTTCACATTAGAAAAATCCTTCCTTAAAAAATCCTCAATATATATATATATATATATATATATATATATATATATATTAGAGAGAAAAGAGATGAATATGCGTGAATAGAATTAGACTGCTGACAGCCGAAGAAAGAGGCTGTTAGGCTATTTGTAAGAAGGAGAGAGTGGGTGTGGTTGTGAAAACAGGCGATAAGCGGTTTTGGCGTGGATTAAAGAGCGTAGCTACTCTGGAAAGACATCCACTAGCTTTGGATCCAAGCCTTATCTCTTCTTGTTGTAGTCCTTTCTCCGCTTACATACCACTATCTCCTGTCTTATCCCCTCTCATTCTAGCAGCTACAATGTCGCGGCTTCTACTTCAAGTAATCAAAGTTACTGGAAATGTTTTCCAAGACGGAGATAGTCATAACTTAAGCTTTTGAAAATGCACTAGTATATTTTACATTCGCTATCTAATATTATGAGCATAAACACATTTATTCATAAGAAGACCAAAAAGTTATTTTTTTATCAATGCAAAATAAATAAGAATAATTTAATTAAGGGTTTTGGCAAGTATAATAAGAACACATTAAAAACATATGTCCATAAAAGGCCGAAGCATATATTCTTGAAATATTTATAACTATAATTTGTAAGTCTATCTCTTTAGCATATATTTTGTTTGTCATTTTTTTTTCATCTAGGAGTATATTTATTTATGTATTATCTAATATATAAAAATTTGAAATTTTGCATGGACACTCCCTATAGAAAGGTTTTTTGTTATTCAAATGGTTTTCAAAAGTACTTTTATGGAGGTTTGAATTATTAAGAAGTTCCTCATCGGCTCAAAAATGGTCCGATTTTGATGACATTTGATACAAAAATCTTTCTTCTCGTTTGAAAGGTCGAGTTCATTAACCAGCTAAATCCTTTTACTGGAACGTGGTTTTTGGAGCACAATGTGTGCGAAAAAATCGGAATGCTTACATTTTCGATTCCATATGCTTGCAGGTACTCGTTATATAGGTTCCTTAAATTAGAAAAACGGAAGCAACCATTTTTAAAGCGATTTCTGTAACCGTTTACGAGAAATATTGATAGAAATACTTTTCCAAACTAATTTTGAACTTGAAACTTGTACCAGGTATTTGGCATTCATCTAATCTAAGATATTTAAACTTTGGTATCGTTTGGAGGTATCAAGTATATGGGAAAAAATTGTGTGAACGGTGATACAAAGTTTTCGGATCTCAATATATTTTCTAAAATATCTCGAACACGGTTGGGAAATCGTAGTGCAAGGCGGCTATTCGAAAGGTTACTAAATTCTCTACAAAAAAGATTCTGTTGTAATGTTCGGTGGTGCCATGTCAATCGAAGAGATAAGTGTTTAAAACTCCATAGTTGTTAGTTTTATTCTTTTCAACGTGTATTTGTCTCTGTTTACCAAGACTGTGTATTTGTGTCTGTTTTTAAGTGGTTGTATTTCTTTCTCTTACTCCCCAACGGAAACAAGCACGGTTACCTCCACATTGTGTTTCCTGGGTAACTCTAAAGTCTGTGCAATAATAAGCAGTACAAAATTCTGTAGTAGCGTTAATTTTGATCATACCTTATTTAACGCAATTTAAAAACTACTTATCGGCCGTGGTGAAACACGGGTAGACGGGGGGGGGGTAGTCAGCTAGTACTACTATACAATTAACACATGATGTTATACTTTCTGTTAAGTATTCATAGGTTTTATTTCACATTCCTTTCCTATATTGTAAAATTTGTGCTAAAATTTAAGTTTCCACATAGAATAATGATAAAACCAAGTGTATCAGGAACAGATTGTAATATTTTTCTTAATAAATCAAAAAAATTAAAAAAAAAAAGTATATTTTATTCCATTCTATAAATTATAGTAACTATTAATATTTAGCAGGGTTACTATAAAGTTGAGGAAGTTTAAACATAAAATATTATACTAGGAAAATAAGTTAAATGACGAATAGAAATTCTTCCAATTTTATTAAATTCTGGAGTACAAATTATAGCTTTTAAGATGCCTATTTCTCTCAAATAAAACTACCAATTCCGATCTACGGAGGCCATCTATGTCGTGTAGCGTGTTAGAGTATAGCTAAGTCTACAGTTGTTCATTTTTCAATTCAACAGACCCTACAACTTGCGGTTCAATATGCCTTTTATTGCATGCATCCCGTCTACATTTGTCCATCAGTTTCTTACAACAAGCACAATGGATTCGTCTGACTTGAGTGCAATTATCATGATATATAAGGATCTCTTAGTGAATAGAAGAAATATTTGAAAAAAAAAGGAACTATCAAATGATCGTTTAGATGAAGGTTCTTTTCCACAACTTTACCAGAATGTCAAAAGCTAACTTTGATAAAATTCTGGTTTTGATTAGCGTAAAATTACAAAATCGGTGCGTATTTTTGGGTTGTTTTGTTTGTGTACAAAGAGAAATTTAAATCCCATCATGCAAAGTACTTTTTATAGTCCTCCATAAATCTTAAAGCGGCCTTCGCAATCTCAGATAACATACTTAGCATGATAAACTAATTACGAAAAACAGAAAAGAATAATAATTTCGATACATTTTAATTTTTGTAAACAGTTAAAATCACTAGTAAACTCAATATCGCCCGAGATGAAGATAAAATCCCGGATTGGGCTGGATTCTTGTTCACCACAGGACTCACCACGAAAATAGAAGCTTACAACTCCCATGAGGCAAACAATATCGTATGCGTTAATTGCTCTTCACTGCCAACATGACGCATGCAACATGGCGCAAGTAAAAACGCACGATTCTAGACATCCCTAATCTACATCATTAGTTTAACGATATCCCAAGGTACTTAGGTATATAACCGGTTGGTTAAATTTGGGTTTAGATTTAGTCGCTTGTTCCAATTGAAGCTGTGATGAAGTGTGCACTGAATACATACCCTAGAGTGGTTAGGACGTGCCTCCAGGGTCCCAGCCCTTCCTGTCCTTAAACCATCCGAATCAATTAAAGCACTTTATGTTGAATTTCTAGCTGGCTGGACTCCAATATAACTAAGGTTCCATCAAAAACAGCTTCTCTCTCTCTCTCTCTCTCTCTCTCTCTCTCTCTCTCTCTCTCTCTCTCTCTCTCTCTCTCTCTCCCTCTCTCTCTCTCTCTCACGCACGCACGCACGCACGCACACACACACACACACACACACACACACACACACACACACACACACACACACACACACACACACACACACACACACACACACACACACACACACACTCACACACGCACGCACGCACGCACACAATCATATATATATATATATATATAAAATATTTAGAATTTTTAAAAATTTAAAATAGGAAATAGTTACTAGCAAAGGCTACCTCAGTGGTAATTGGAGGTCGACTGGGATTATTTAGTTTAATTTTGTAATGCAAATATTAATAGTAGCTGGTAAATTTTTAAACTTTTTTTGTTGTTGTTAATTGCAGTTTACCAGATATAAACATTCAACTACTTTTTAAGTAATTCGAACAGAGAGGAGTAAACACCACCGCTTCGGCAATGTGGAGTGTAATTAATTTCGTGCGTGTTGGGGGGAAGGGAGGATAGAAATGGGACTCATCACAGTAATTGAGGTACATTAGGTGTTTCTATTAGGAACAGGAGTAAGTAGAACCCTCATCACACATCCTATCTACATCCACAAACACAGATTCACATAAATATCTACACATGAGGGGACTCGTTACTCCACAAACCAGTCTACAAACCTACGCATAATTATCGTCTGTCCAATCCACGCTGCTTTTATAGGATTTATTTGTCTGAATAAAATAATAAATAATAAAATATTCCTTGAACAAACAAATAGTCACGGCTCGAAATCCAGTTAACATTTATGAACCCATTATTTGGAGATCATAATAAATTAAGCTTAAACGTGTTGAAATTCTTACAAACACAGATTCACATACATAAAATTTATTTAAAGTTTTAATATTTTTTTTTTGTTGTATATATCCAGATTTCCTTATACGAATGTTTATATTTGTGTATGCACATTTTTTTATTTAGTTGATACCAAACATATTCTTGTCACATTTGTATTTTTGTTTCCTTGATGTTTATGTTATTTCCTATTTTTTTTAAATACCTATCAGTTTGGTATTTTTTTTATATTTTTTTATATTAAATTCAAAAGACTTAAATAGGCTACAATTACCCACTAGGTTGATTTTCTATTAAATCAAAGCGATAAAGAAAACTAATCATACATATTACATAATCTGTATTATATATATATATATATATATATATATATATATATATATATATATATATATATGTGTGTGTGTGTGTGTGTGTGCGTGTGTGCGGCAACGACTACTCACACTACCACTATGTTAAACAGACGATGACTTTTAAATTTGATTATCAAGAATAAGGAGGATTAATTTTTGTTTTACTAATTTATTCTTTTTATATTATTTCAAATCTCTTATTTTTTTTATTTTTTCTTATTTTAGTGAATATGTACTATGTGATATCGCTTACCTATCGGATTGTATCGACTTGTTATTATACTTGGACTTAGTATCCGATGTATTCCACAACCAATATTACAACATATATATTATTACCAATTACACACACATATATATATATAAAATCGGTAATAATATATATGTTGTAATATTGGTTGTGGAATATATCAGATACTACGTCCAAGTATGATAATAAGTCGACCTTTGTGAAGGTTCATTTCCAGTTACATAACTAATATTAACCGGTGACCTGTGCTGCCTTGACATTTCATACAATCTCGAATATCTCTGTCATATTTAATACCCATTTAAAATTAAAGAATTAAATATCATAATTTAAGAGTAATTTAAAACAGCAAGTGAAGAATGTGGACAAACACAATAATAAAAAAGTCCGTCATGCAGGAGCTGCATAACTAAGCACTTTCCTCAGAATTTTTGTAGTGAAGACTAAATTACTGAATAATTTGCGGTAAATAACCTATATAAATAAAATAAAAACGTGAATACTTCTGCTCATTTACATTTCTTATGAGAACTGTTCAATTATTAATTTTGTAAATAATTTTCTTCCAGAGTTATGATAATACATGATACTGTACTACTTAATAAATACACAAAAACTTCATTTTATGTCCTTTGATCTGACGCAGGAACAGGATACAGTCCCCCTTGTGAGAGATAGCGCTCCTCGCGGCGCCTTTAGGAACCTACGTCTGCCCGGCTAATTCTAATGAAACAGAGTTTAAAGTAAACCCATCTTTCCAATCGACCGATTTACTTAATTTTTACAACACTTCTTTCTCATGAGATACCCACGACGTATACCGCGTTTCGTCACAATACAGCAAAAAGTACGACCGGTATGAGTATATTAGTACATTAGGTCCGGAGTAAACCCTCCCCCCCCCCAATAACCCGATTTAGTTTATTTTTACAAATCAATTTTCTCTGTTGATTACCACAACGAATACCGAGTTTCGTTGAAATGTAACAAACATTACGGCTGGTAGTGGCAAATTGGTAATGTGGGTCCGGAGTAAACCCCCCTCCTAATGAATCGATTTAGTTCATTTTTACAACGTATGTCTCTCTTTAGATTAACATAACGAATACCGAGTTTCGTTGAAATATAACAAAAACTACGGCTGCCACGGTCAAATTAGTGTTTTGGGTCCAGGGTAACCCCCCCCCCCCTCCCGGTTTACCGATTTTGGTGGTTAACGAACTCGTTCAATCGTTTGCTAATTGAACGCTATATACCACGTTTTGTGAAGAAAAAACAAAAACTCTGGCCGCTATCGTGTTAACAGACACACACACACACACACACACACACACACATATATATATATATATATATATATATATATATATATATATATAAATTTAACGGGCGTAATTTTCGGTGTCTACTAGGTAGGATCGATGGAGATTTGAAGAAATTTTTCAAAAATTCCGTCATGAGAGCAACCTCAATAGCTACTTTCCTTCGGAGGAAAGTGCTAATACTTGGAAACTATGCAATGATAAATAGATTTTTAGTCCACTTTACACATGTTTTGACTTTGGAAAAAGAAAGAAATACCACAAAACCTAAAACTTTGAAAATTTTACAACGGTATGTTCCATTCTATATCAGTAATATTTTACTTCTGGGTATACAGTAATGCACATGATATGCACAGTTTGGACGTAGTCCGTGTTCTCTTTTCTACGGAGATGCTGTGTTAATGAAGTTTCAAGTATTCTTAGGGTCCCTGAAAAGGCATTAGATCATGTGAAAATAGCATGATTTTTATGTTTAGCGTTTTTATGGAAATTCTTCCTATATTATAAATAACCCTTTATGTAGTCGGATCACTTTCAAAAATCAATGTTTTATTTCATTTTTCCTTCATTTGGTTATCCTTATTATCTTACTTAAAAGGGGAGTATACAGTGGTGGGGTCACCGATTTGGCCCATTTATTTCTGGTGATTCTGCATCGAAAAATAGTCGACATGAGTCCGAGCGTTCCGTCCAATGTGAAAAATAAAACAATATATATATATATATATATATATATATATATATATATATATATATATATAAATACAGTCTGTCCTGAGATCTTGTAGAGTGAGCATCGCTTGTGTGAGCTCTGTGAAAATGTGTCCAGTATAATAGTTTAAAGGCATCGTGTAAGACGAAAATCATGTGTAATGCGTTGTGTCATTATCGGAGTTCCTCAAAATCTACCCCAGGAAACAGGAAAAGATACAGAAATACTGTTTGAAGGATTTAATAATTAACAACATGCTGAGAAAAGGTAGGAGACACCATTATTAATAACAGGAAGTGGGGATGTCGCATGCGAAATCAACCCTTCTCATCACGTGCACATAGAGTGATTATATCAAGTAAGCCTGGGCTTTGGTGTAGGGGGCGTTCCTCAGTTTTTCTAACTTTTTATTGAAATCTTTCGCGCGTGATTTAATAAATTTCAAAAATAAATGAATCCCAAACATAAAAGAAGAAGAGACATATTGTCCCCGAAGAATTAATAAATCAAGCTGAAAATACAGAAGCAGGTAAAAAAAACACTTAAAATGGAGAAAAAAAAAGGAACCGACGCCAATGAGGGTAGGAGAAATGTCGTTTGAGCAAACAAAAATTACAAACCTTGAAGCTGAAAACAAATATCTTAGGGAACAAATACAACAGTTACATGCAAAAACAAAGAAAATGATAGTAGAACTGAATGGTTGATTAACCACAGCAAGAGAAAGAATCTCATATTTAAAGGATTGAAGGATAACTTGACAGATGTTATTCTAAATTTCTGTAAAAATACGTTCAGGGAAAAAAAGGATGTAAAAATTGAAAAAAGTATATAAACTTGGAGGAGCAAACAACCTTAACAGACCATTACTTGTACAGATGGCTAATGAAGACAATCTAGATTGGATATTAAGCCAAACCAGAATTCTGAGAGGAACACCATACTCCATACATAGAGATTTCTCCTGGGAAACAAGGCAGAAGAGGTCAAAATTGTTAATGTTGAGAAAAGTAATAAAAAAGTACTTACCGCAAAAAGAAATTAGAGTAATATCAAATTTTATGAAAGTTGAGGAAAATAAATTCTCCTGGACAGACGATGGTTTAGAATACAGAAATCAACCCGGCATGGATAAATTATCACAACTCTTAGGACTCGATGGCAACAAGCTACTGAAGGAAATGAAGGAGATGGCAGCCAATCACAAAGAAGAAAGAAGAAAAGAAAATACATGATTAGAAAACAATTCTCACCATACTAAACATTATTTAAATTCTTTCATATAATGTTTCAGGGATTCAAAGTGAATTACAAATTTTATAATTTAATCAAATTTTATTAAAATTTTTTTCTCATTAGACACGTTACTGTAGGAATCTGAACTGACTGTTAACAATTTTGTTTAATTAGTATAATTTAATTTTAACCCTGCTTAAAAAGAAGTTTACATGGACGTAAATGTGGAGTTTTAATGTTAGGATTAAAAAATAAAATACAAATAATTGATATGTTGATAATTTAATATGTATATATACTGAAATTGATCATTGGCGTGGCATTAATATTATTTTAATTGGTTTAGAAATCATACTGACGACAGAGGACTTGATGAAGGTGAAGGGGTACTCATGAAACGCAAACACACTTGCGATACAAACTAAAAGCAACCACATAGACAACAAGGCGAAGTCAAATACACATACAGACGAATCCGACACAACTAACGAAAACATAACCATACTGACGTAATAAAAATAAGCAGACAGACTTAATACATATGAATTAAATCAAGTAAAAATTGTAATTTTAAAGACTGAATGTTATTGATTGGACAGACTTGGGCATGACGGTCATCCTAGGCCTTTGCCTAATGACTGAATGTTATTGATTGGACAGACTTGGGCATGACGGTCATCCTAGACCTTTGCCTAAAGACTGAATGTTATTGATTGGACAGACTTGGGCATGACGGTCATCCTAGACCTTTGCCTAATGACTGAATGTTATTGATTGGACAGACTTGGGCATGACGGTCATCCTAGGCCTTTATCTAATGATGTTTTATTAATCAGTACTGATGATTTCTATTTACTATTTTTTTATTGTTTACTTTGTTTTTGTTTTTTTGTTCTCATTGATGTAGAGCTGAAAATGTCTTATATAGAATTATTATGTACTCATGTTTTTTTATTTTAGTAATATTGATATATGTATCTCGTATTTGCTTTATACGTAAAATAAACATCTTTATTCATTCATTCATTATATATAAATACATTTGAAACACCGTTATGTTCGTTCTCTAGGGGTTCTGAAACGTAAAATTTTCTAGTCGGCACATCCTTAGAAGGTGAACTTTATAAACGGGGTTTCTCCCTTTGACGGGAGGGAGGAACCACGTTAATAGATAGAAAATGCTTTATTTTATTTATTGAGTTTAGAAAATTATATTGACATTAATCTTTCACCAATTTATTTCTTTAACGGTGGGTTTACACTTGCTAGTTATTGCAGGATATTTATATCAGAGAGAAATTGCGACTAATGAAAACCCATGTAAAATGTATGTCTGCAGTAAATTCTACCATGAGCAATTTATTGCAGACATACATTTTACATGGGTTTTCATTAGTCGCAATTTCTCTCTGATATAAATATCGTGCAATAACTGGCAAGTGAAAACCCACCATTAGAGAGTAGATTAAAGGAAAATTACAATCCTTAAACAATTATTTATATTTCGTCAAATTAATTCAAAACTAGGCTCACGTTTTCACGTATACTACCTAGTTAACTACCTAGTATACGACCTAGTATTATACACTTTTTTTACCCCAATAATAATAACAAATTTACAATGAGCACCCCAAAAAACCTAAATGTCGTAAAAACATCGAAAAAAAAAAAAAAAAAAAAATTGTCCCAGTCCGGCAGAGACTAAAAAAAGAATTTGTATGCGAAAAAGTAACGTGACGTTTTGAAATTAAAAAAAAAAAAAATACTTCTGTTTTTAACCATGTAAATTACTATTGTTTTATCTCAGAAGGTACTTGTAAAATGTGGTTCTAAAAAAAAAAAAAAAAAAGTAAATGTTTTTGTATATAACTTCGATTCCGAAACATGTAGAAACACCCTAATTGAAAGGAAATGTGTCATTTTAAACCTTTTATGGATTCTCCAAATTTGGTTTGTTTCGGGGAAATTGTTGAATCTGTAAAAAAATTTTGAGGGTCCAATCTTAGCGAAATTTGGACTACAATTTTTTTAATCCTCCCAAACATTGAAAATAGGGTTTTTTTTTACCGCGCTAAAAACAAATCTGACATCCGTTTTAAATTTATTTTTTTTAATAATGAATAACTTTTTAAAGGCAGGAATATTTTGGCAAAATAATGGTTTCTATATAGTCGAGTATGCAAAACAATTTTTAATTTAAAATGTCAGATTTGTTTTTAGCACGGTAAAAAAAAACGTTTATTTTCAAATTTTGGGAAGATTACAAAAAATTGTTACAAGACCAAATATTGCTATATTGATTTGTTAAAAGTACTTAAAACGTTTTAACGCCAACAAAGAGCAAGGGAGATTGTGTGTTTTTTGTTCGAGGCCATTACAAAAATATACTGGTATTTAATTGGTAGGCAATAAATTAAAGCGGAAGTTACTAAAGTAATCGGCTCCATATCAAAATCCCCCCGAACGTTGTGTATTGCTGATGGCGTGGAGAGAGAGACCACGTGCTCAGCGGAGCGGTACGGATATAAATCTTTGTTGTCCACTTTATCTGATAAGCATTCCTATTGTACACCCTACAACAAATCACCTGGCATTTATAATGTACAACCTTTATATACACCCTTTATAGCCTAGTATGTTTGTTTCTTTAGCTATACTATATCTTATATTATTCATGTGTATTTATATCAGGGGTTTGATTTATATTTATTTATTCGCGTAGTTAGTTTTAGGGGCTTAGACTACCTTGATCGATCTTGAAATTATAAATAACAAATAAATAATTTTTTTTAATGATTTATATCAAACGTTTTATATGGGATGTTAAAGTATCCTAAAATATACGTTTCAATTCTTCGAAAAAAATGATGGCTGCGCTGTGTCTGACGGAAACCCTCTTTTTCAACGTGCTATAGTCTGCTGGTGGCTATTTTTTATCTACAAAGAAAATCTAAAATTATTTCGAAAGAAGAAGTTTAAATCCAGTAAAATACGTCTGAAGATGAGCTTCAACCTGGGTTCTCAAAAGGAATAAATATTAATAATAAAAAAACTGCGGTGAACCCTCTTTTAATGAGTTAAAGATTGGATTCATCTATTATTTTGGTACCTCCCTAGAAGTTGACGAACATCAATAACTGAGTCCAAAAATCACAAAAACCTCTAAATTTGATCAATTTTAAGTCACTATTGAGCAAAAATGAGGAAAACATGAATTTCCTTGAAAGGTTTTTGACTAGCGATTGCGGCCAATGAATTTGGACCCCCTTCGTTGACGAAGAATTAATGCTCTTTAATAATAATGTGATAGAAGATACTCCATCTGACGACGAGCCTTAACCTGGGCCTTAAAAATAAAAACAAAAAATAAAAATAAAAACTTAATTTAATTCCATTAGCTTAGCATCGTTTCATCTTATAAATGTCGTGTCAGTGAATAAATATATATATTCATGTTTTTAATTTACTATTTACTTCAAATGCAGTATTTTCAATACAATATGCTTCTAATTGTGTTGCTTATAAATTTCTTAGGACCCCCCCCCCCTTTCACCTGAACTTACATTAGCTCGAAAACATAATGGTTACAATTTTTTTCGTGCGAATTTCTCTCAAAAACGGATTCTGCTAGTTAACGAACTTCACCTATGAAATTTAAAAATGTTTGTACCAACTTCCGGAAAAATCGGAAAAGAGCGAAAAACAAATATATATATATATATATATATATATATATATATATATATATATATATATATATCACTTTTTTTTTCTTTTTTTTTTTTTTTTTACGGCGCATCTGCATCTAGGTCATTAGCGCCGACATCCTGGGTGCAGCGAGGAATTTTACCAGCGAGCCGTGGGATGATAAAATTCCTGCCGGAGGTTGGGAATCGAACCCACCATCTCCCGCTTATGAGTCCAAGGCGCTAGCCATTAGACCACGGGAGACCCCCATCACTGTTGTTATTATTATTATTATTATTATTTGTACCATTGTTATTTTTGTGACCTATGAACGTTCTAAAACGTGAAATTTTCTATTCGGCGCTTCCAGATTCCTTTATAAGGTCATTCTCATAAGCGGGTTTCCTTCCTATGGAGACAGGGAGGAAACGCGCTAAAATAACCAAAGTAAATATAAAACATTTAGTTCTACGTTATCAACACGATGGTTACGTTATAAACACAATAAGTAACTGGAAAAAATAATATACTGTGAAGGGAATGTACTCGAGGAATGTGAAGAAGTACCAGAAACTATCAGGAAAAGCAGAGAGCAGAGTAAGTGGGGCAGTGTTTGTTTTCAACAGCGTGCCCTCATATTTTACAGCCATCTGAATATGCGTTATGAGCCTATAAAATATTACGATCACGTACTCTCGAGGCGGATGAAGCTGTCTCTGCTCTAAGAACATTTCAGATAAGAGAGCTTTTCCTATAGGAGAGAGAATGGGTTTGCTTCATAGCCATAATCGACAAAAGTTTTCTTAATATGTGAAAGCGGGACGTCGAACCCACGCCCGCACAATCCGATAAAAGAGTCGTCACAAGTCCTTCAAGAGGAAAAAAAAAGAGAGTTTTATATAAAGTTTAGGCTTTTTGTATTCCGCACATCTCTGGCTGTCATTTATATTTTTAAGCCCTTCTCTTCTTCTCCAGAGTTTGCCAAAATATATTTCAGAATGAAACTATGGTTTTTTATTCAAGAAGGCAATGTTGTAACGTGTTTGTCACACAAAGATATGGAAGTAAATAAAATTAGGACACCCTATTTTTAGAGGCAAATGCCTCTATCCAATTTTCTGTTAAGCTATATACCAATCTGATTTGGTAGCTGGTATCGCCGGATACAAGCATTCTCCTAAGTCGATAATGGGTAATATTCTTTTAAATTTGTTTAATACTTTTTTTATCACGGACGCCCCTACCCTCTCACCGTGGTCTAGTGGCTAACGCTTTGGATTCGTGTGCGGGAGATAAAGGGATTTTTCTAAGTTCAGGTGGCCCGTTGAGAACATTCCCATTTTCACCATGGATTTTGGCGCTAATGTCCCAGAAGGCGGTGTGCCGTAAAGAAAAAAATATTATGGCCGCTGAAGCTCAGGAAGTTCATAAGGGGTTCGGATTACAATTCAATATGATTTCTATGGAAGAAGCACCAGCAGAAATCCGGATTTGAAATAAATCCACGGGTTTCCTTTCTCGAATTGTGTGATAAAGATTTCTCCGTTCCCATTTGATGAAAGTGAAGTAAACTTATCGAAACTTTGTTCTCGGTACTCCGCATTCCTCTCTGCTTCGAGTTTTCAACTATATTTCCTTATTATTTTCAAATAACATATGTGAGGAATTACTGGAGAAATGCTTACCACTTTGCTATTATTAGGCCTGAATTTTAATACAGATTTAAATATTGTAGCTACAAGTAATGGATTGCTTTTTTATTATTTTTATGTTCGACAAGAATACACTTTTCCTTATTTTCTTCTTCTTCTACACTAAGCCCTCATCGCCTATATAGACGAAAAATTGCAGCATTTAAATTCCTTGTATCATTTCTAAATATCCTCTTTATCGAATAACTTAACTTGGGTTTTCTCTTTATAGAATAAAGAGTAGAACCAAAGTTATGACGCCTAGAGCAATTTCAAACGAAAAACGTATTTCTTGAGAGCCCGTTGAGGCACTTAACTATATCAAATTCTATCACACCAAGGACCACATATTGCGAGTAAGAGTATTTTAAATTTTACAATTAACCGAGGAATAAGAGAAATACCGATTTCATTTCTTACTCCAATAGAAAGGTTGGGGCGAAAATATTTTTATAATTTTACAAGGACGCTGTAGGGAGTCAAGGTTTCACAACAAACCCAATATTAAAAAACAATTTTCTTTTTGCTTATTACTTCGACCCGATAAATTAATCTGGAAGTACTGATGAGGAATATACACGTTTAACGTTTGTTGATGATGAAGATGTATGTATGTAATAAAAAAAACGTTTAAAATAATAAAATCCTTTTTCTCTGTCAACTAATTCCCTTGATTTCAGAACTTCATAAGGGTTATGAAAAATCCATGCCCGGCAAATAAAATCACCTTTTCTTGAAAAAAAATAATATATATATTGTTAACAACAATTTCAAAGCCTTATAACACGCATCTATAATTTTATTTTGGCAGGATGTCATGTTCTCATTACAAACTTATGCCTGCAGAGTTATTCTTATTAATTACTTTTCTCATAAAATATTAAAATAATAATAAACAAAGGGGTGAGGTTAACCCAGCGGTAGAACACTGGACTGATATGCTGGAGGAACTGAGTTCAAATCCCGAGCAAGCACTAAAGATTTTTATCTTCTAGTGTCCTTCGTTCATGGGTTGAATTCAATATCAATGGGTACCTTGGTGCTAATGACTCTAGCAGTCGAAGCAACAAAGAGGAAAAATCAGGCGCCCGGAGCATAGTACAGACCACACTATATCCCTAGTGTTCTGTATGATCATGAAATAAATACCTCTATAGTATTTGCCCCTCACGGCCCCCGTGGCCTGTTACGGGACTGTTTTTTTTTTTTTTTTTTTTTTTTAATAATAAACAAATATGGAGGAAAATAAAGTTAAAACACATCCGATTAAAATGACTACATGTAGACATAAGCACATCATAAGGACCATACTTTGTATGCATTTCGTGAAGTCGGAATAGTGTTAATATTTTAGCAGCTCTTGTTTCGAAGCTGAACTTTAAAATGCAATTTCACAAATAGCTCAGTTTTGTATGGTCATATATTGGGGAGTTACAGGCACTGTTTAACTTAGTGAGCGATTAAATTTATTTATTTTTATATTTTCTTTACGTGAGACCTTTCTTATTATTATATAGATTTCTATTATTATAGCATTATTTTATTACTTACTATTTGGTGTTTTTGTCTTCTTCTATATATTTTTCTGAGCATGAAAAATCATTATCATCTTATTATTCTCATTATTATTCCTTAAGAAGATCACTTGTGTGGAGCAGCATTTACTCGTGTGGCCAATGTTTTCACAAAAAAAAAAAAAAAAAAAAAAAAAAAAAAAAAAAAAAAAAAAAAAAAACGTTTGCAGTAAGTTTTACAAGTGGATTAGTAGTACCCCAAATAAGAAACGTAATAAAAGGTCAAAATAACTATTAATTTTCTCTTCCTTCAATTGTGCATTTCCTTGAACATCTCGTCGAACCTATTTCTTCAGGCAATTCCATTATCAAGCCTCCTTAGAGTGTCGTAAATATGTACCTTAAGTATAGCAAAGCGAAACTCTTTACGTTTATGCTTGGACGTGAAGTCGGGAAGGGGTCGAATCTTAGTAGAAGTTGGAGATAATAGCGGATAGAGAGAAGTATATCCATAAAGGAAACTGGATTTGGGAGTTTAATCCTGTAAGAAGTGAAGTCCCGAAGATAGGAAGACTCCATTAGAAAGGCTGTGTCGAGGTGACATTCTCTAAGATTACTTCCACCCTTTAATTTTATACTCCTAATCCAGAGGATCTCCGAAATCTACCGCTCTTATCCTAATACCGTTTCAGCTCTATCTTTTACAGAGTTATCTACAATTAAAATTGTCCAAATCAATTTTAAGTATCTGTAATTATCACAGCAATCTTCTAAATTTCCCAGCTGAATGTTTAAGGGTGCGTTTACATCTGATAGTTATTGCAGGATACTTATGTCAGACAGAAATTGTAAATAATTTAAACTGCAAACAATTTATGTCTGAGATATATATTTCTATCGCGAGCAATAAGGGTGCGTTTACAGCTGATAGTTCTCGCAGGAAATATATCTCAGGTCTCGGATGTAATAATTATGATAATTATCCGACACCTGAGATATATTCCCTGCGAAAGGTATCAGATGTAAACGCACCCTTATTTCCTCTAACTGACCTTACAAACCACGCCATCAGGTTGATGTAGGATTATTATTCTTGTATTAGCTCATTTCCTTCCTCCTTCATAGGACATCCCAACAATACTGTAATAGTGCCGGACAATGATTGCCTTGTGAGTCAGAACAGGTTCATACTGAATACAGGTATGAACGAATCAAAACTGACGGGAGTTTTTAGCGCTAGCGGAGAATTGAATAAATTAACAAAATCATTCATAAAGAAGCAGCCGGAATAAAAGCTTCTCAAAATAAATATTTGGCATGAATTTCAAAATAAATCTCTCTAAAAGCTATGGGAGCAACTCCTGCCACTTTCATCAAGAATACACACACACACACATATTTCATCGGCACCGGCTGGTTACATAATCGGGACAACGCCATAAGTGGGTGTCTTGGTTGCTCAAAAGGGGCCGTGCTAAAATTTAGGGTCGTTGGGTACACACAACGAACAAGTGGATGAACGGGAGCGTTTCATACTGGGGTTTGAAAAATTGACCCTGAAGGTGGGGCTGCTAAGAATGCGTCAACGAAACAGTTACTTTACTGCAGAAACGATCCAATTCTGTACGCCACGTAGCGTCCAGTATCGTGGGCCTATCTATCCTACTAGCATAGCGTTGGTCTCACAAGTCTTCTGGTGCCGTAAGGTGTATTTTACACAGTCCATCTTGGCATGTGGGCGAGTCGCATGGTTAGCCCATCAGAGCCTTCTTCACGATTAAAATGGACATGGTTTTTCCTTAATCTACTTCACATTTCAAATTTGTTTTTGTTTTTTCATATCTGGCCAGAGCAAAATCTTTATTTAGGAGAACCTGCACATCTATTTTAGAAATAGTCATCGACTCTGATAACAACCCAATTGAAAATTCTGAAAGATACCCTGAAAAATGACTGTAATACCAGGCTGTACCGTATGAAATGTCAGTTTAGTTTACTTTGCGATTTAATCCTTTCCCTATCTTATTTCATTATTTACAAACATCATTGTTATGCATATAGAATTAAAGCTCTTTTATTCCTATTATTTAATCAGTAACTTGCGTACTGTGTTGTGGGAACGATCCTATGAGAAAAAAATAAAACTTAAATTATGACTTCAACGGAAATCCGTATTAGTTTTCGTTATGAATTTAAGCTCGGTCATAGCGCTTCTGAGGCGTGTATGAACATTAACACGGCGTTTTCGGAGGGAACGGTGAATGAACGAACTGTTTACCGGTGGTTTTCCAGGTTTTGAAGTAGACGAGACAACGAGGAGCGAGGAAGGCCAGAAACCAACCTTGACAATGACCACCTGAAGGAAAGGGTTGAAGCTTGCCCCTCAAAAAGCACTAGGGAATATGCCAAAGAAACCGGGGTACGAGCCACGACAGTTTCAAGACATTTGAAGGAAACCGGCAAGTCCAAAACTGATATTTCATACGGTACAGTCTGATAGTAACTTTCAGAAGTCGAAGCCTGACTTTACGAATCTCTACTGTAAGGAGAGGGAGCAATAAATAATTTGGGTCAGGAATAAGCCTCCACCCATAATTAACCAATTTTACTTGTTCCCTAAGGCACTTCCATCAATCAACAACTTTCTGATGTTTTGTAGTGCATTTCTTAGCTATATGAAGACGAAAAAATAAGTTAACATTAAATAATAATATTCATTTACAGATTTAACTTCACATCAAATTCATTATATAAGAGTTAAATAAATTAAAGAATATCGATGAAAGAGTATAGAAATTTGAAGGGATATTATGGAAAGACAGGGCTTTTGAAAGTGAAGACAGGATGGTTTATAGGTTCCATCTCTTCGAACCCTGTCGATCCCTGGCTATTACTGCCCTCGGACCTGTTGTACCTCGTCATATCCACTCCATTCTCCACAACTCTTCATATCCTATTTCCATAATCTCTTCCATAATCCCCCTCCCCCCCCCACCTCTTGGCCAAAACCATAACTCTTTTTAACAAGATCAGGGCCCTAAAATGTCATCCAAGAGCCTTGATCAGAAAAATTCGTGAATTATGATACTAGAAAATTGGTCGTTCAGTAAAGTACAATTTTCATCATTAAAATATGTATATGTATGTATTTATAAATATATTGATACACATACATAAATTCATATACCTATCTATCTTCTTTCTGTTACTTTCTTTCCCCAGTTGTGCATATTCACATTTGTGTTATATGATTTTGGCAGTGGACGAAGGTTGTAGGACATCCCATATTTCCGTGTTCATAATTAAAATTGCTCTGCAAATGTCATGTCTCTTTGAAATCTCTCGAGAAACTTTATTCATTATAAACACGAATACAAATATTTGTTTATAATAAAAACACTAAACCTACATTCAAAAAAATGTTTATTTATAACGTTTTTATGTTAATTATATGTGTGTGTTTGTGTGTGTGTGTGTGTGAATAATATTTATTAGGTAAAATAACAGTTAAAAAACAGTTACGCAGGAGCTGTTTTTCACAACAAGTTGGTCATTTTGCCAAGCATTCCCGATGCGCAATTCTATATTGACCTAGTTCGTGATTAAGTATTGGCTGAAATTCATTTTCTTTATTGGATTGGATCATTGACGAGAAAAACATTCGCCAGATATTATTATAAATAGGTCATTAGTGTCTTTGTGTTGTGGACTTGGATGAGAATCTAATGGAATATTTATTGGATTTTCCTAATTGAGTATTTTTTTTTAGGTCAGGCAGTAGTAGATTTAGATATAAATGGTTTTGATGAACTTCGGGAACTATTGCAGTGGATAACGTCTATTTGGAGCGCATACAAGTACTAAATGGTTGTATATTTTTGCTCCAGCGTTACTGCCTGCGCATGTGTAATTCTCATTATGTTAAATTCTATATAATTATGAATTTTTTAGTTGTTTGTCTTGGTGCTTGTCTGTATATTCCTAGTTGTGGTGTAATAAACTTTAAAGCCTGTTACAGCATATTGTTCCTTTCTCGTCCTTGTTGGAAATCCTTCCATTAATAGTCGATGCATTTCAAGTAGGCTGAAACAGCAGCCTTACCAATGGTCCATTGTCTTGTTTCGCATTGTCGGCACGCTTTGTTCCTCCGGCTTTTCATGTTGTTAATGAACAACTCCTTTCACTATCTTGAAAGTAATGCATTTTTGTATTTTCACTCCCTAGAGCTTATCGGGTTGACTTATATATTGTTTATAATGCGAGTTTTTTTTTTCTATTCTAGTATCATGCTAAACTCAAATTAATTCTGTTTTTAGAAAGAATGTTTTTCTGGATTAGTGCTGTGACGTCTTACCTATGACCGACTATGCTGCGTTTGCTTTCAAAACTGTAAATGCAAATAAATATTCCTGGGAGGATTGGCCTCTGCAATTATTTTTCTAATTACGTCGTAATGCATATGTATTTGTAAAATTAAATATCAGAAAAATCAAAATAGACGTTATTATACCGACTCAGGTTTGGGTACATTCGGTTGACTCACTCCTACATTTTGTTAATTGAGGACATTGCTGTTTTTACTACAAGTCAAAATCATCTATAAAAAATGTTCTAACAGACTATATATATAAAACAAATTTTAAAATATCGTACAATCTGACAGAACTACTCTCCGATGGCAGGGAGTACATTGATAAACTTATTAAATATAAATAAATAAACCAAGGACAGGAATATTGATTTGACATTCATCGAACAAACAAAAAAGATAATGGTTTTTCTTTATTTTATGGGTCAATAAACTTATTAATTAATGGAAAATAAGGACTTAATGTTTACTTTCCTTACACACTTACTAGCGAATGTACATCAGTTAAGAAGAATAATATAATTAAATGCATTGTACAGAACGTTGTCTATTAATTTCAGGCTTTCATTAAGAGTTTGTAAATCCAATAAATTAATTACCTTTGAGAAAATTTAAGCCAAGGCGAGCTTATGGCCTCAGTAGCCAATGCACGAGAAAAAGAACTGAGTGTGTAAAATTCTTAGCCGAATAAAAAGATATTTGTTGAGGATATTATGTTATTACTCCTTCTATTCTCTCTTCGAATCATCAATAAGTATTTGAAAATACAAGTAACTCCCCTTCACCTTATTCTGTTCTATTTTATTGTTAGTTTCCTTGTTAATTATATCTTTCAATGATTCAGGTTAATTACATGTTATCATTTGTTGCATAATGGTATTTAGTTTCACTTGTTATTTTATGATTTACAGAACCTTTGAAATGTTTATTATTAAATACTGAAAAACGTTTGAATTTCTGGAGTCATCCATGAATGAAAGTTCAACAGAACCCTCAACATTCCCACCATTTACTCAGGTCCTTCAAGGGCATTGCCTCATCAAGAATGCATCTGGGGTGCTAAAGTTAGTCAAGATCCTACTCGGAAAAACGTTTGCATTTTTGGAGAAGTTACGACTCGACAATTTCCATCATCTGCATTTAAAGGAAATATTATTCAAGATGGTAACATGATATTCAAGCAAGAAATTAAAAAGCCGTTCTATGAAAGCTGGGCAAATTATCATTTCAAGACGTTTACTACAATTTTTTGAAACATGTTTACACTTTCATATTTATTTATTTTCAGCCCAGTTACCAGTCCTGTTGGCTGGTTTCCAGAGCACATAGTTTTCAAGAGTTCGGAATGGTATACTGCTGGTTTTGTTGCAAAAAACTAAAACTTATGGAAGCTAGACATGAACTTTTATTTTAGAGTAGATTGGGGTTTTCAAATAAACTTGCATTTTAAATTGGGAAAACTTGCAAATTATATAAATTCATCTCGTTGGGTATAATTGTATGTAATATAGCAAGAAAAACGCAATAGAAATACTTATAATTGTTTTCTTTTGTCAAGAATTTCATTTTAAGTCCAACTCCAAATCGGCTTCTAGGAAGGAAGGATAGAAATTGTAACCATTTTTGTGGTTACAGACGCACGCTCATATGATGAATGAATGAATGGTTAACTGTAGATTTATTTCGTGCTAATAATTTGAAAAAAGAAAATAAAGAATTTATTTATGCTTGGGCAGAATCTATCAGCCAGGATGCAAATATATATAACTTAATTATTCAAAAAATAAAAATACACATTTAGAAAGTTATAGACTTCAACTTTACAAAAGCTTGAGTAAATGAAAAAATAATAAAATAAAAGAAATACATTAATAATAAATAATTAAAGTCAAACAGACAGAAAAAAACAACGGAAACATTAATACTAATAAATATGAAATAAGAAACAAATAATATTCTTTTTCGAATTAATAATAAACCTGGTTAATCAAAAATTTTCTGTATTTGCATATAATTTAAATTTCTAACATTTATTTATTTTTTAGTTACTTCCGTTTAGAATCGCCTTGAATTCTCCCGAGGACATTTAATCGTTGCCTTGGGGTTATTTCTAAACTAGTTTATTATCTGACGTACTGCGAGAAAATGCAGCGTGTCTTCCTTCTCCTTGAGATTGCACATGGAGCATTGTGCACCCCCGTCTCTACTCCATGGTCTTCTGTTATGATGCAGAATCTCATGATACAGCTTTCATGATTAGGTGGAGCTGCATAGAGGGACCTGTCATCTGATGATTAGGGAACATTGGTGTGATCTCAGCATTTGTAAGGGTGATGACACTGCGATGGACTGAACGCCTCTGCTCCATATTAGCGATTGACGGCAGTATCTTAAAACTTGCTTCCTTCATCAGTAGAGGGTCCCACTCATCCACCTGTCCATGTTCTCTCCGACTCTGGCGAATAGTTTCATTCTTAGTAGAACTAGGCCTTTTTCTCTATCATTTCGTGAAACAATCTAGAATGTCGTTGTTGTGGCCATAAAAAGATAACAAACCCGGTCTAAAGTGCGAAAAATATGACTATTCCGATTTCAGTTGTACTTTTCGACAGCATAACTAAGGAAAATTGTTTTACTTTTAAAAATACACCTGAAAGAATAAGACAGCTGGTAGAAGAATAGAAGAATGAAATAAAGGGAAAGAGAAGAGAATTGGCTTGAGATGAGAAGCCACGGAATACTCTGCGAACAAGGCGCTTATTGGGAAAAGGTCTTTTCTTCCATCTCGACTCATATATTCTTTCTCTTGAATTTATTTATTTCATATTTCACGAAATGTATACCTCGAGATTTTTTTTCTTTTTTTTTTTTGTACAACCTTGAAAGTATTCTTTTTCCTCCGCGTTATATCGATTTATCTAATACTAAGGGGTTTACCACGTGCAGTTTTATAATTCTTGCACATGTTTTCCAACTGAGTTCTTGTTAATACTTTAACAATCAAAGTATTGATTTTTTTATTCTTGCCAAATTATTATTATTTTTATCCTCCATTTTCATATTTTTCGAAAAAAGAGTTCGTCGCGCCGGAGGAGCTACATATGTAAGCTGCATAACTCCAGGATGTTAGTATAAACCCATTCCAGAAGAACAAGTTTAAATTAACCAAAAAAAAAACAAATAATAATTAAAAATGTATCTCTGTTATTAATAACCCGCTGATTCACGCAAACGATATGACGAGTTCGTTAATTAGCTAAATCATACGCCCGAACAGTTAGGTTGTTTGTTGGTATCGGTATCAAAACTCGACTTAAGTTGTGCTAATCTAAAGAAAAACAACTCTTGTAAGAATAAACTTAATTGGACAATAATTGTCCAATTAAGTTTTTCTCAATCATTGAGAATGGCGTTTCATTAATTGATAAACAAATTAGCAATATGCTCACTCCGGAGCCTACTATATCTAGCACTCAGAGCGCGAAAACTGTAAGGCTCTATTCACGCTCGTGCCTTGTAGTCTCCAAACTTGGGGGGCTCTTTTTTAAGAAGTGTATCTTCGCTTCCCCAAGGTCGTATGACATGCTCCTTATATTCGATAGAACTCCTTGCTAAAACAATGGAAACACATTATTCAGATATTTTTTTTTTTTTATTTATTTATTAATTATACGTGCTCCGACTGCTAGGGTCATTAGCACCTTATTCATATAATAATTATGAATTTAAGTTAAATACCAAAAACTGGTTAGGTTGTTAATCCTAGTGAACTGGTGACCTCTTCAGCAATGGGCACATGGGAAATTTAGTAGAGGAAGAGAGGATAAGAGTACGCATCTAGAGGGTTTCGGGTTATATCTTAGGATTTATAAAGGATACAAACCTCAAATGTTTACTCAATGTTATTTATATAGTACAGAACTAATATGTTTACCCAATGTTATTTATATAGTACAGAACTAATATTTTTACTCAATGTTATTTATATAGTACAGAACTAATATTTTTACTCAATGTTATTTATATAGTACAGAACTAATTATATATGAGAATTTTATTCAGACAAAAGTGTCATTTGCGTACTCCTGGCCTACTTGGTAGCTAAGAGGACTTAATAGCAGTGATCCCAAATAAAAGGACCACTGCATTCTTAAGTAGTGCATAAGCAGTGTGTAGCTTCTATTCTGCACAATTATTTAATACTAAGCAAAACTATTAGAAAATATGTTATGTTTATTTAAACTCTTAATAATAATAATAAGCTTAATATTTTAATTATAAGTATCGGAATTATTTTTGACTTATAAGAATTGCTTTAATTGATTTATAGCAATTATTTTAAAATTATTTCATGATACAATTTGCTTTGTTTAAAAAAACATAATATGTGCGGGCTATCTATCTTCTTGTCCTTGTGAATCATGTGCAATAGTCAATTTGTCACGTCTTTAGCATTTTGTGAGTATATTTTGAATTGTCAACGTTACGTAACAAATTTTGTATGTTTGTTTGACTTTTCTTTCAGGATGTTGGGTCAATTCACGTCAAATCGCCCAATTTTAATATATGTCCGTGCCATCATATCTCAGATATTTTTCAAAATACCTAATTTTATAGTGGAAAGTCATATCGTAGTTTCTGTAAATTCGGATTCAGTTGATTGTGAACCTTTTCATCTATTTTGTATGTCTTTCCTGATTCAGATGATGATAAAGGAACTGGAATATGTTTAAGTAGCTTTCCTTGCCATATTTTGGAATCTGTTTACAATTTGTTCAACTTTATTTTCCAATCTAGCTGGCTTGCGACTTCGTCCGCGTAGAGAATGAACCGATTTATTTTATTTTCATAACATATTTTTCTATATGGTTAACATATAACATAACATAACATAGTTTTTTCGTCACGAAACTTGGTATATAGTATTCCCCTAGCAAATAATTGAACGAGTTCGTTAACCAACAAAATTGGTTCATCTCCTGACACAAAGTAGTTATTAGCCCATACGGATCACAATTTTTGTTGGAATTATGTTGCAACGAAACTCGGTATTCGTTGTGGACATATTAATAGAAAAATATGTTCATGTTTTCCACGTTGGAGTAACCCTCCAGCTAGAAAAATATGTTTTATTTTCATAACATATTTTTCTATTAATATGTCCACAACGAATACCGAGTTTCGTTGCAACATAATTCCAACAAAAATTGTGATCCGTATGGGCGAATAACTACTTTGTGTCAGGAGATGAACCAATTTTGTTGGTTAACGAACTCGTTCAATTATTTGCTAGGGGAATACTATATACCAAGTTTCGTGACGAAAAAGCAAAAAACTCTGGTGTGTAGACTGCGTTTCTACAAGAAACACATATTTTTGTCCCTAGATCAAAGTTTCGTTCATATTTTTTTTTTTTTTTTTTTTTTTTAATGGAAGAGAAACAGTGTTAAGACCTTTAAATACATTCTTTTCGTTTTTCATAACTAGATCACAGCATATAACTGAATCCGAAATGTGAATAATCTGAAATTATTGCCAAATGTCCTTATAATATAATAGGATATAGTTTTATTGGTTGAAATAAATGTGTTTAGGTACTTTGAGCTCAGAAAAACTTTAAATTTACATTTTACGAAGTTGATATTTTAAGTGAACTTTTTCCTAAGAAAAATTTTTTTTTCATAACCGCAAAAACACAATTTTTCTTTTTTGAACCTAGCACATTGTTTGATAATTCTAGAAAAAATTATGATGCATGTGGTAATTGTGATTTCTGAGGTATGATTTACTGAACCTACTTAATGAAAAAGTATAAAAAATAACTTTGCGCGATGAGGGGCGTGACACTATTGCCTATAGTATCACTATTATAGTTTATTTTGATAGAGAAAAGCATTAGCTTTAATTTGATACCAAGAACAGCCGGATTTGTTGAAAAAAAAGTAAAACAAAAATGTTTTTCAAAACTGTTGTCAGAAAGGCAGTAACCAAAATCATGCAAAAACAAGAATTTAAAAAAAAATCCCCCTGGTTCAATTTTTGATAAAAAATCTGAAAAAATTAATTTGAGATTATCTCATACATCTCTATTCATGAAAAAATTTTGAAAAATATCTGAGACATGACGGCACATAGTACTGGTCGTTCTGACATGAAATGACTCTGTTATGTTTTACTAAAGAATGTCCAATTCGTATTTTTTTTGTTGTACAACGTACTATAATTATTCGTAATTTAGACTTTTACAGTTATTTAAATTTGTAATAGTTTGTTTTTTGTGTATATGGACAGAATAATCATTCTAACAGAGATACAGTCGCAGTTTCCGTGAAAAGTATCAGGTCATCCCATAAGTATTGTCGGCTTATGTCGGTAGACTGTAGAATGTGTCGATCCAAGTTTTTCTTCCAGGTCTTCGACTCTTACAAGAGGGTTTTCTTCTACAGAAGGCTGAAGGAGTTCGTCGTCTAGCTCTGTTGGTCGACCTGTACGAGGCTCGCCTTCAAGCTTTCGGTTTCCCGCTCGAAATCGTTCAAACCACCGCTGCTCTTGTCGCTCACTAATAAAATATTCGCCATATATTTCTACAAGTTTTCGATAAGTTGAAGCAGCATTTTCTCCTTTATCGAATTCCCAAAGCACAACATGGAGATACATTTCAAATGAAATTTAAGCACATAATAAATAAGTTTCACCAAGCAAAACATGATAAATAAAAGTGTATTTAATGCTGAAAGAGACCAAATGTAAATAAAAATAAATTGAAAAGGGGATAACATAAAGAGGCAGAATATAAAAAACCTGCATTCCTTATAGGATGAACTGATAAAAAGACTTATTTTCATGTGGCAACCTGTGGAAACAAGGGAGGGATTAGGTTATTCAGGAAACGTGCCATGTCGAACTTCTACATAGTGATACTAAATATGCTTCTACATAGTAAAGTAAATAGAATTGTGAATATTCAGGGAGGAAAGAGGGTTTTTGTTGACGAGGACCCCGACCCGGGCATATAATTGCAGGTCCCCATTAGCCACATTGGGGTGAAGAAGAGTCCAAACTACGCCGGATTTACTTGGAATGAGGCCAAAATTCACCCTCGTTAAATAAATTCCCTCAAATTCCTAAAATGCTAATTGCTAGTAATAAATTGGTTCCTTTCCTTTTTTACCCAGCCTTTCTTTTTATTCGATTTAATAATAACGTCTACTTCCCTCATTATCAAGTCTAAATTGTTTTTTAATATTATTTTCGTAGGTTTATATTTTCTGAAAATAATTATTATTTTATAAAATGTTCATAAGAGAATTTGGTAAAAAAGAAGATCAATTTACCAGAGTGAAATGATAATGTAACCATCCACCATAACCATATGAACATCAATAATAGCGGCTCACGGTTTTCCCATTCATCCAAGTACTGGCCACGCCAAACATTTTGCTTAATTTAGGGGGTAATACTGCCTTCTGCGATCAAAATCAAAGCCATTTTCTAGAAATTATAAATAACAAATAAAGCAATGTTTTTAAATTCTTTATATGAAATGTTTTATATGGGATGTTAATGTGTCAAGAAAAAAAAGTTTTAATTCTTCGAAAAAAATGGCGGCGCTTCGTCTGACGAACGGAAACCCTCTTTTCTCACAGTCGATAGTCTGAAGGTGGCAATTTTTGTTCGAGAACGAAACACTAAAATTATTTCGGCGTACTTCAAATCTAGTAAAGTAGGTAGGATTTTTAAGAAATATTATGTTTTTCAAAAATGGTGTACAATTATTCATTATCTATTAAACAATCTGTCTAAAATCGGGCATAAAATCTTTATAATTCAATGAATCGAAAAAATCCTACGTACTTCACTAGCAAATATTAATGTTGGTTTAAAAAACAGAGTTTTGAGAAAACGACTTCATTGTTTCATGTTCTGAAATGTTAATATTTCTCCTATTTAATGTTTTTTCTTACTTTCTTTTAATAAAGATAAAAAAAATGGGTTCTAAATGTATTGAAGGAGAACCAAAAAAAAAAAAACCTTAACAATTAAAAAGGGACCAATCGAACCTCGCTCGTGTTCACTCGGCATGGGGACATCACTCGGAAAATCGTCTTTTTTAAAAAAAAATTTTTTTCACATAAAACTCATAGATATAATTTTTGATTATTTAAGGAAGAATTGTAGCCCATAAAAAAAATTGTAAAAAAAAAAGTTACAAGGTAGTATTTGGAATTTTTCCAACTGCCCCTGGAATGGGAAACCTCAAGCTGCTGCTGGCCGGACTCGAACCCGCGTCTTCCGAGCTTCAAGTTAAATTAACCTTTACCTATGAATTAGATTCCTAACATTTATGTAAAAGGGAGAATCTGAGACGTCAGTTTATTAAATGAAGTAACGTCAAATATTTAGCATTAGCGTCAAATAATAGCATTCCTGTTTAAAATATGCTTGAGTTCTTGGGTCAAAATAATTAATTAACGCGGAATTCATAACTTAATAGCTTAAATGGAGAGGGTTAAATTTAAACTTATGTTTACATTTCGAACACCCAAATGAATGCTTGAACTAGTCAAACAATTTACCATTTCAAGGTAGAATAACATTTTTTTAAAATATGGCCCTATATTAATATCTGTGTATATACAATATTAGCACTTTCCTCTGAAGGAAAGTGGCTATTGAGGTTGCACTCATGACGGAATTTTTAAAAAATGCCTTCAAATCTTTATCAATCCTACCTAGTAAACACCCCAAATGACCAATGATATATATCAAAATGATATATATATATATATATATATATATATATATATATATATATATCATAGGTTTATATGAAGTACGAATTTATTTATATTCGTATTCACAAATATATGAAGTACGAATAAATTCGTATTTTTATTTATAAATAAAATTATGCCCATCTCTGTTTTTCAGTAATAAAACATGAGATAATTACCTAATGACCAGTAAAGGTTCTTCAATAGATTTATATTTTGTCTAATGTTGTATGAAAATGAAGTCTTATCATGGAATCAAGGTCAATAATAAGAGAAATCTGAAGTGATACACTAAATAAGATACTAAAAAAAAAAACAAATTATACAAACAAGTTTTAAGTCATAGAGCCTTGAGTAGTGGAAGGAAGGATTCTTTTGAAGACTATGAGCTCGGAATACATTTGTTTCGAGCAAATCCGTGAAAAGAATAATCAAGATCAGAGGTGTTTCTTTAATATATTCCGGATGAGAATAAAATGGAAGGAAGTGTAATATTGAGAGAAATTTAGATTCACTATTCAGAATATATCATGGAAGTTGCGTGCTGTATAATTCAGGATGAAAAGTAGGAGTGCCGTCTTCCTAAAGTCGGCTTTTATATATAGCTTTTATACATTATAATAGAAGGCCCGGGAAGTAACTGTTTCAACTTGGACTTATCGAAGTTTGTAAATTTTGCTGTAGAAGCAATTCTTGTGAATTATTTATAGGATGTGTTTTAGAGCGAGTTACTCCAAGAAGAAACACTGATCGATACATAATATCCTTTAGTTCTTCTAGAGTTATCTGTTTGGAAGAACTGTTTCGTCTGGATCGTGGTTGGCAACTATTTAGAACTGACTAGGATTATTTTTAGCATAAATATGCTTTAGCGATGACTAAACTGAAAAAAAATGTTACAATAAAGTGTCCGCTGGCGTTCGCACATGCGCGGTGGCCATATATGAAAAAGAACACTGTATATTATAGAGTACATTACATAGGTTTGTCTGGTGGCCCTTAGGCATATTTATGTTCCTGAATTTGAGCAGAAGACTCTAAACGATTTTTTTTTTTTTTTTTTTTTTTTTTTTTTTTTAGCGCTTTCCTCCGAAGGAAAGTAGCTATTGAGGTTGGACTCATGACGGAATTTTTGAAAAATTTCTTCAAATCTTTATCGATCCTACCTAGTAGACACCGAAAATGACCCCCGTTGAAATTTATATATATATATATATGTCTGTTAACACGCTAGCGGCCAAAGTTTTTGTTTTTTCGTCACGAAACTTGGTATATAGCATTCAATTAGCAAACGATTGAACGAGTTCATTAACCACCAAAGTCGGTCCACCGGAAGGGGGGGGGGGTTTACCCCGAACCGAAAACACTAATTTGACCATGTCAGCCGTCATATTTGTTATATTTCAACGAAACTAGGTATTCGTAGTGGTAATATAGAGAGAAAAGTGAGATATAAAAATCAACTAAATCGGTTCATTAGGAGGGGGGTTTACTCCGGACCCACAATACCAATTCGCCACTACCAGCCGTGATTTTTGTTATATTTCGACGAAACTTGGTATTCGTAGTGGTAATCTAGAGAGAAAAGTGAGATGTAAAAATAAACTAAATCGGTTCATTAGGAGGGGGGGTTTACTCGAGACCCACAATACCAATTCACCACTACCAGCCGTGATTTTTGTTATATTTTGACGAAACTCGGTATTCGTAGTGGTAATCTAGAGAGGAAAGTGAGATGTAGAAATAAACTAAATCGGTTCATTAGAAGGGGGGGGGTTACTTTAGACCCACAATACCAATTCGCCACTACCAGCCGTGATTTTTGGTATATTTGTATTCACTTTTTTATTTTATTTATGTAGGATATTTTAAGCAAATAGTTCTGGAAAGCAGTCTACACTACCCAAATTCTGAGGAAAGTGCTTAGTTATGCAGCTCCTGCGTGACGGACTTTATTAATTGGAAAATCTCAATCACCAAGGAGCCCATGTTTTTCTGAATTGTATCTTTTTTAAAGTTTTTCCTCTCACCCTCTTATTAAATATATTAAGAAAATATATAATTGGCATAATTCAATTTTTTGGTCCATCAACAGTTATTATTATAGATGGTTGTTTTACTCTATCGTATATATATATATATATATATACACACACACACACACAAATTGAAACCGCCGGCATATTCCTGATCTATTGTTTCTGAAACGTGAAATTTTCTAGTTAGCTCATCCTGATTGTATTATGAGGCCACCCTCATAATCAGGTTTCCTACCTATAGAGAGAGGAAGGAAACGGGATAAAAATCAATTTTGCTTAGATAATAAATTTAAATTACTTCAAATCAATTTAAGTTTAACTGATATTTGTGTATTTGGCCACTAAATCTACTTCCTTGCCCAATGCCCTCATAATCTAAGGAAATTAATTAATAATTTCTTAATCCCTCATTGATCATAAGGAGGGGATATATGATGCAGTACTCACCAGAAGGCTTTGTGGACGGGACAGCAATGTCATGTCGCTTCGACGATTTATAGCAGTCAACGCTGCTATAGGGGCTCAACTTAATAGGGCATTGTGGTTTGTATTTCCGACCCTTGTTAGTTCTAACTCGTAAATAGGAAGCACTGAACAAAGCCCACTCAACACTTAGCACTCAGCACTAAACTACCAATGACTTTTCGCTTAATTTACTCTTAGTGTTAACTCTTGTATTCCTTCTTAGTTATTTCTTAATACTTCAGATAAAATCATTTTTTAATGATTCAACGTATTCAAATTTTATTTGATCATTCACTGACAATAAAAAAGTTAAAATATGAAATTTTAAAGAATTAATCTAAATTAAGAAATATGGATTAGGGCTGTATAAACTAAGATGCTTTTCAGAGCTTTATAAATTGGTTCACACACTACGCATTATAAATTGGTTCACACACTTTATAAATTGGTTCACACACTACGCACACATACATTAAACGACTGGTTGCATCACTGGCTACAAACAAACAACAAATTATCACAAATTAAGAACACAGTAAAAGCATGGAGTAAAGAACAATACATCTTAACAAGAAGAGACCAAGTAGGACTGACCAGACTTCGCACTGGACACTCGTTGCTCACACATAATTACCTCACGGAGAAAAAAGACAAACCGATATGCAGAGGTTTTAACATAACATTTACCATTATACATATACTCACTAAATGTAAAAGACGCGACAAACGTAACATTCCACACGACCTACAAGAACTTCTTACAGAGGGTAGTCCATACATACACTCTATACTCCAATATTTAAAACACATAAACTTGTATCACAGAATATGAAGAAACAAAAGATTTTTTTTTCTTTTCTATTGTGTAATTATTATTATTATTTTTATTTTCTATTATGTAATTATTACTCAATTTTACTTGGTCATTAATGGAAAACCACAACATGTAGCACCCATCATGACCTAATAAAAAATTGTAGTTAGTTTTAGTGATAAGTTATGTAAATATATTAACTATATTTTAAAAAGCAAGGCTCTAAATAATGTATAGCACATAATTCTTAACACAAACCTCCTAACTTTTGTCGTATGCCCTTTTCAAATTTTTGTTGTATTTAGTACTATAAGTTACTGATAATTGTGAACATATAAATTTGTATTTTTTACTGTATCTTAAAAAAAAAAGCAAGTCGCCGTCGTTGCGAAGCTCGCAAAATAAATAAATAAATAATAAATATAAATATTTCGTGGTGCGGTACGAGTTTTAGCAAGTTTAAATTTTTAACAGAAATCTTTATGTCTAAAAATAATTTTTCGCGCTTTAAATAGATCTAAAAACAAGTACCTATATAGAAATATTAAAGGATTCTCTTCTTGAAGAAGATTACATTTAAAATATTAAATTACATTTGAAGCGTCTTGAAAAAATAATTCTTCGCGCTTTAAATAGATCTAAAAACAAGTACCTATATAGAAATATTAAATGATTCTCTTCTTGAAGAAGATTACATTTAAAATATTAAATTACATTTGAAGCGTCTTGAAAAATAATTCTTCGCGCTTTAAATAGATCTAAAAACAAGTACCTATATAGAAATATTAAATGATTCTCTTCTTGAAGAAGATTACATTTAAAATATTAAATTACATTTGAAGCGTCTTGAAAAAATAATTCTTCGCGCTTTAAATAGATCTAAAAACAAGTACCTATATAGAAATATTAAATGATTCTCTTCTTGAAGAAGATTACATTTAAAATATTAAATTACATTTGAAGCGTCTTGAAAAAATAATTCTTCGCGCTTTAAATAGATCTAAAAACAAGTACCTATATAGAAATATTAAAGGATTCTCTTCTTGAAGAAGATTACATTTAAAATATTAAATTACATTTGAAGCGTCTTGAAAAAATAATTCTTCGCGCTTTAAATAGATCTAAAAACAAGTACCTATATAGAAATATTAAAGGATTCTCTTCTTGAAAAAGATTACATTTAAAATATTAAATTACATTTGAAGCGTCTTGAAAAAATAATTCTTCGCGCTTTAAATAGATCTAAAAACAAGTACCTATATAGAAATATTAAAGGATTCTCTTCTTGAAAAAGATTACATTTAAAATATTAAATTACATTTGAAGCGTCTTGAAAAAATGCACCAAAATATTGTTTTTTTTTTAATTACATGGTTTTGACAGTTTCCATTTATAGTCTTTCCAACTTTGAATATTTAAATCAATCATAAGCATTTATGTGAAATGTTACTTCGAATGCACACGTAATGTCGAAAAACAGATAATGTTTAATAAAATAAAAATAGAAGGGGCAAAGTTAGCTCAGTGGAAGAATATGGAGGAGGACCTGAGTTCAAATCCCGAGCAAGCACTAAAGAATTTTTTCTTCTATTATCTTCGTTCATGAGTTGGATTCAGCCTCCCTGACCGTCCCTAGATCAACCCCCTTTAATTAATTAATAATGGGTACATGGAAAGAGGGAATTCAGGCGGCTGGAACATAGTGCTGACCAAACTATCTTCCTAGTGTGCCGTATGGTCGTGCATCAAATGTCTCTATAGTATCTGCGCATGTGAGGGGTTAGCTAGTGGAGTGAGGTTAGCTCAGTGGTAGAGCACTGGACTAATATGTTGGAACCCGAGCATACTGAAGCTTTTATTTTCGTTATTGAGTTGGATTCGGCCACCCCGATCGTCCCTACGTCAACCCAGCCTTGGAACAAATTATTAATGCATACATCTAAAGCGGAAAATCTGGCGGCCGGAGAATAGTACTGGCGACACTATCTACACAGTGTGCCATATGGGTAGAATATGTTACCTTTGTCAGACAGCCACTGTTCCAAGAGATGAAGACATTGTGGTGAAGTGGTATGAAAGAAGAGCAGACACAAAAGCCCCTAAATTAAGCGCGAAAAAACAAATCAACAAAAAACAAACACGAAACATGCAGAACAACGGAAATTCTGTCATACAGAAGTATGAGTTACTGAACATGATACTGAAAAAGTGAATACTCACAGCTGAGTTAAATCAAATAAAGAGAAATTATATTGGTATTGTTTCATTATACTGTCTCTAATGTTTCATTCAAAGGATGAGGTCTTGAAGAAATTAAGCTAACTATAATTATGTGAAAGCACAATAATTTCGTGAAAAGTAAATACAATATAAATGAAACCCTAATTTATGTGTTTATATGTGTGGAATAAAAATGCAATTGAAAAAATTCTAATATTTAATAACCTTCAATTCACGGAATTTTTAATACAATCACAGGAGGAGCGTAAACTAAGTTACTCCTGGGAAATTTATTACTAATATAATATTGAATTTATGGCATTTATTTTATTTATCTCCTTCGACCAATGGAAATTAATATTTATAGTTAAATTAGAAGTTTGCAGACTCGTGTGAGAATTGCTAGATATACATGTGGAATTAGAGTCTGACTGATGAATGGGTACTTGTGTGCTTCTATGATTGCCTTCATCAACTAGCAAGGGTACGACATCCTTTCATTTGCATATCATCATACTCACTGGGGGCATTTGTGTAGAATTTACTCATTCAGGTGAATAATGCAAACCAGTGCTCATCTACATTAGTCCTCTTGTAATTTCGCACAATGGGTATATATATATATATATATATATATATATATATATATATATATATATATTACATACAAAATGATTATATAATTTAAGGATGAAAGTATTAAAAAAAACATTTTTCCTCCTAATAAGGAGATTTTTTTTTCTAACGGTAATATAAAACTTTTTCTAACGGTTTGTATAAAACTTTTCAATTCACTTGAGAAAAACAATTATGCAGTTTTCACTCAAAAAAGTCATGGATCTTTTTTCTTGCGTTAAAAGGTTTGCTTTCATGTATTTGCTTTCAAGGTTTTCTAATAAAGGGAATTATATCTGTATTTGGGCGAATCCCAAATAAATTCGTTATAATTATAATATTATTATAATATATATATATATATATATATATATATATATATATATATATATTATACAATTGAAACATCATGTAAACTGTTAAAGATATTCGAAAATCGCAAAGGGCCTGAGTTCCAGCTCTCTTCAAGACCTTTAAGATTTGTGTGATTTAATAATCCCCAAAAATGTAGTTTTGACTAAAAACAATGAAAATAGGTACGACTTTGACCGGCAATTTATTACTTAATACTTAGTGGATCAAAAAACATGTTTATTTAGTTTGTTGCAAAACTCTACTTAAAATATGGGGTAAAGAGGAAGCGCTGTCATTTGTGTGCGTGCTTGATCCTTAAAACTAAATGTTTAACACAGAAAACATCTGAAAAAACTCAATAAGAACTTCAACTTAGGTCCATTGCGATTTTGCGATTTACCTTACGGGTTAAAAGATATTTCAATTGTGCCACGGATATACGGGACGCCCTGTCTACAAAATTATAGCAGTTCGAAGTATGTATCTGTTCTACTAGATCTGTAACGTGGACATTTCTCATTGGCACCTCCTGATTGCATCATAAGGTCAACGTTATAAGGGGGTTTCCTCCCTAATGAAGGAGGAAGGTAACCCGGTAAAAACTTGTGGAATAACGATTTTCTAGTATAAATCTTTCTGATGCCTACTTTCTGACCTTTAACTTTTTCAAGATTTTCCGATCGCCAATATTTAACTTCATTCTGAACGAAGTGAAATGAAAGAAGGAAAATACACGTGAGTGCTAGTGGCTTTCCAATTTATCTTGTACGGGTATGAGTTTTTAATTAAAAAAAAAGTTTGTTCCGCAACCGAGCAAAAGTAATCACTGAATAAAGTGGAAAACTAACTTTATCGCACAGGCGTATGTTTAGTTTTGAAGTATTTTATTTTAATCCTTTCTAAGTTACTCATCCCCCTTGTAATGTTCGAGTTTAGGTATTCATTTTTAAAATTAATTATCAAATGGATTTATTTGGTTATTGTTTTACAAAAAAAAAAAGTAGAATTTTCTTATGTTTTTTCTACAGCATTAAAAAAAAAAAAAAAAGTCAGTCCCGTAACAGGCCACGAGGACCCTGAGGAGAAGATACTATAGAGGTATCTGATTCATGTCCATAAGGCACACTAGGGAGATAGTGTGGTCAGTACTATGCTCCGGCCGCCTGATTTTCCCCTTGGCTGCTTCGACTGCTAGAGTCATTAGCACCCCAGGTACCCATTATTAAATTAATTAAAGGCTGGGTCGGCCTAGGGACGGTCAGGGAGGCCGAATTCAACCCATGAACGAATACACTAGAAGAAAAAATCTTTAGTGCTTGCTCGGGATTTGAACTCAGGTCCTCCAACTTATTAGTCCAGTGCTCTACCACTGAGCTAACCTCGTCCCCTAGCTTATTAGTCCAGTGCTCTACCACTGAGCTAACCTCGTCCCCTAGCTTATTAGTCCAGTGCTCTACCACTGAGCTAACCTCGTCCCCTCTACAGCATTAATTTTATTTTTATATTATCATGTTGATCAGGAAGAAGGGAGGTAAGATTATTTGTTATTTTTATTCCTGCCATGCGAGTTTTGGCGTGAACACACAATGCCGGGAGGCGTGGGTTCGTTTAACACTTAGGGTTGCGGCTTTTCTTAAATGAAAAAGTACAACTCGCAAGAGCTGCGTCATCTTTGCGCGCTTCTCTACTTACCCCAAGTGTCATTTTGAAAGATTATAATATAAGCTTTCAATTTTAGTTAACAACCGACGGTAAATACTTTTACTACGTTAATTCATTTAGCAATATCGTTTCATCTGGACGCGTGTTTACCCTGGACACAAATGCTTACTATGCTCCTAACAGACGAATATTTTGTCATATTCTGCTTATCAAATGTGAAAGATTTGTTGTTAAAATAATTGAATCTTTTTTATTAATCGCTCGTTTTTTTAATTTAAAAATAAAATCTAGTAACTGACTAGTTCTCAATATATCGCACTAGTTTTTTTTTTTTTTGTTTTGATTGAGTTTAAGGCGTGTCAACCGTTGGGGTCATTAACGCCAGTCGCACTAGTTTTTCTAAAGTGACTCAACTCAAAATATAACTCATCTGAGAATGTGTCACTCTTGTCTTTTTTGGGGCCTTAGGATTAAGACTGGAAGGGTGACACAAGTGCCTTCTTGTGTAACAGCTCTGAAGCTAGGTACATAAGGTTTTGATTGTTGATAAAGATATATTTACCATGTCTTTCATAGTCATAACTATGACGGTGTGAATAAAACCGATTTTTGAGTTGTGTCACATTAGAAATACTGATGCGATACAATAATATGCAGGATGGAGTAAAAATTCTTTTATTTCATTTAAACGTTGTAATTTTTATTTTTATTTTACTGCTAACGGACTCAACTTCTATTTTCTGCTAACGGACTCAACTTCTATTTTACTGCTAACGGACTCAACTTCTATTTTACTGCTAACGGACTCAACTTCTATTGTCGCCTGAGATGCGAAATTCAAAAATAAATAAATAAAATTATCATCTGAATTCTACGACGATCTTTTTTTTATCATAGTTGTTGGCCTATCGCTCGCTCTTAATGATTACACTACACTTTTAATTGAATATTCTTAAATTCGAATATCATTTTTAAAAACATCAGATTAAAAGCTTTGATAATTCGATAGTTTAATTAATTGTTTTAAGAGTATGATCAAAGTAGGAATGATAGGAATGTAATGATATTTGTTTTGAAAATAGTCTTCTGACTTAATACAAACTATTTCTTCATGTTCTGTAATATTTGATTTGATAGCCTATTTAGTTACAGCACACCTCATGAAAAGTGTGTGCAGTCATTTTGAAGCTGTTTCAGTTGACCAGTGACAAAGTGATTCAGTGTAGACCGAACAATGTGGAAATCCCCAGAGATTCGAGAGCTGAATCGACTCGCCGCAGGAATATTTGATAAACGGCCTCGTGAATCGTTCATGTGCTGTTCTTGTAGTACTTCTGCCACCGATTTCTCTTCAAATACCATCGAAACCTATAGACAGGATACACTGAGGTCATTTTCGCTAAGTTTAGCTAATATTACGGATGGTTAGGGGTAGCTATGGATAGTTAAGGGTGATTTTTTTTTCACTTAATTTAATAATTGGTTATTACAATTTGTATATAAATGCATCTGGTAATATGATAAAATACGAGGGTTCTGTGCTCAATACATCTCTATTTCTTCCTCGATTGCCGTCAGACTCTCGGATGACGTTGTTAGGAGCCTACACTAGCTCCCTTCTGCTCCGACCAATATCTGGAGTCGAAGCGAGAAATTATAGCTTTCGCTTCATATGAAACTAAGAACGCCTAATGCGGTACATGGCTAATCCAAACACTCAGCTCTATATGAAAAAATACTAAAATAACATGTTGCCATCGTACGATCAGATGTCTGCTGGAAATGTAGGATTTATCTACTCAAACCGCTCTTAATGTTCTTATTCGATGAGAAATTCCAAAAGACTTAAGGGGTAATACTACCTTGTTTTTTTTTTCTTTATGAGCTAATATTCTTCCTTGACAAATCAAAAATGATATCCAAGTGTGTATATGTAAAGGCAAATTTTTTAAATGGGCAAAAAAATACGATTTTCCAAGTGAAGCCCTGATGTCGAGTGACCGCGATGCTGGTTTGAATATAATTTTTTGAGCGCGCTTCGATTGGCCCCTTTTTAATTGTTACATTTTTTTTGGTCCTCGTTCAATACATTTCAAAATAAAAACCCATCTTTTTATCTTTATAAAACGAAAGTATGAAAATAAATTAAATAGGAAAAAAATGTTCAGAACATTAAACTTTAAAGTAAAGATGGAATGGTTGGGATTCGGCTAAATAAACCTCAATATGATTTTTTTAAAACAAAAATCATATTGAGGTTTATTTAGCCGAATCCCAACCATTCCATCTTTACTTATCACCTCGACGGCTAACTATCTAATCATCATGATTAAACTTTAAAGTTAGTTAAACTATATTTTTCAAATCGGGCGATAATGTGGCTTCTTCACTTTTTGCCGAACAATTTCAAATTTTAACTGCAGCTTCCTAATGATATTTTCTAGGAAGGTACGTAGCATTTTTTCGATTCATTATATTATAACGATTTTATGACCGATTTTCGACGGATTTTTGATAGAAAATGAATAATTGTTCACCATTTTCGAAAAAAATAATAATTTTTGATTATTTCTTAATCGCCTACGTACTTTACTAGACTTAACCTTCTTCTTTCGAAATAATTTTATTTTTTCTTTCTAGAATCAAAATAGCCGCCTGCAGACTATCGCCCGTTAAAAAAGAGGGTTTCCTTTCGTCGGATACTGCGCTGCCATTTTTCTTTTCGAAGTATTAAAACATATTTTTTTAGGATACTTTAATATCCCATTTATAACGTTTGACTTAAAGAATTAAAGATTTACTTGTTCACACAAGGTAGTTTTACCCCTTAAAATAAAGCAACATCAGAATGGCCAACCACAAAGCCCGAAGGCCGCAGGTTGAGTATAGCTGGTCTAAGGACTAAGCTTTATCATTTGAAATATTTTTAAGCATGATTATAATTATTGTTTTTGACCTGTTTCAGCTTGCGGCCAAGTGGAGAACGGAGTCCAGGGTATGTTCGGACCTTGGGAGCCAGGACTTGGAGCCCACGTCCAAAGCCTCTGTGAAGCATTGGACTTACCTCACATCGAGGCCAGACTCGATCTAGATCCTGGATTCAAGGAGCTCTCCATCAACCTGTATCCGCCCCAGAATCACCTCAACAGTGCAATCACTGATCTCATTGCATTCCTCAATTGGACCAGGGTTGCCATTGTATACGAGGAAGACTACGGTGAGAAATCAACAAAATGTTTTAGCAGAGTAATCATAGCTAATAGAGAAACATCTCTAGTACAAGTTACTGCAACATGATGTTAACGTCTTGTAGTACTACTGAGCATTGTTCAAAGTCAGCGTTTTCCAATCTTTAGCGGCACAGGAATCTATAGTGTTTACGAGAACATGCCAGATATTTTCACATTTGTAACAAATACTAGGAAAACAAATCATTTGCTTTTCCAAGATACTGATATACTGGGAAACAGTTGTCTAATTTGTACTGTGATGTTCTCTACTGTCATTTTATTGATATGCATACGCATCCTATTTAATAAAACTAATTATTTCCAGTTATTCCTATTTTTCTGATACATACTGTTCATTTTAATAAAACATCAAAATATTATTTTATGCAATTGCCATAAAACATAATATATTTTTGTATTAATGAAATGAACTAACTTAATTCAGTTTTACAAGGAAAAATACAAACATTCAGAGAGTAAGGATTTCTTATACTATAGGTAAACAAATGTAATGAATATGACATGAGGTTGAAGACTAGGTAAACATAATTTTAGGGAGATTCTAGGTTAAAAAAAGGTAAATGTTGAAATTTTTAAAGAGAAACTTCACAAAATTAATTTTATTGTTATAATTTAAGTATCTAACGTCTTATCATCCAACACACAGTTTAGTATTGCTAAAAATGAACCGACTGACCGCTTCACCCGAAATATATTACTTGAGTAATACTGAAAGCCTAACTGATGAAATATATTGAATCTAATTTTCCAGATCCAAACTAAAACATCTTTGATGATCCGGGCCAGTTTCTTATGATCATAGCCGTTGCTCACCAGATCTTTCGTGAGTTGTGCCAGTTCATTTTCTAAGTGTGTCTGGTTACTGCACAAAGTCAGGGCTCTATGTGCCAGTGTCCTGATCACACTCATCTTGTGTGCCATGTGATGGTGTGAGTCCGAGTGGAGGTAACGTCCTGTGGCCGTGGGCTTCCTGTAGACGGTGTGCTCCAGATCACCATTGTGTCCTCTTATAATCAGGAGGTCCAGAAAGGGCAACTTGCCATCTTTTTCTTCTTCTATGGTGAATTTGATGGCTGGGTGCATGTTATTCATAAAGTGAAGAAATTTCTGAAGTTCTTCTGCACCGTGCTGCCAAATTGCTAGGACATCATCAACATACCTAAGCCACAGCTTGGGTTTGTGTTCAGTCCTCTCCATGAGTTGCCTTTCAAAATCCTCCCTAAATATATCGGCCACCACTGGTGATAGGGGGCTGCCCATAGCTACGTGGGCCCTGAGTGGCAGATACTATAGAGGTATCTGATTCATGACCATACGGCCCATAGTGTGGTCAGTACTATGCTCCGGCCGCCTGATTTTCCCCTTGGCTGCTTCGACTGCCTAGAGTCATTACCACCGAAGGTACCCGTTATTAAATTAATTAAAGGCTGGGTTGGCCTAGGGACGGTCAGGGAGGCCGAATTCAACCCATGAACGAAGAGACTAGAAGAAAAAATCTTTAGTGCTTGCTCGGGATTTGAGCTCAGGCCTCCAGCTTATTAGTCCAGTGCTCTACCACTGAACTAACCTCGCCCCATATATATATATATATATATATATATATATATATATATATATATATATATATGCACATATATAAACACACACTTTTGTAAATATTTAAATTGTGCAATACATGTTTATGTCTTGAGTGTAGATTGGCCAATTAAGGGTCGGTTATGTATTCCGTCCAACAACGTGTATCCGCTACTATCAATGTATCTTTTCCGTAATGTTCTCTGCATTCTTTCAAACTAGTGAAGTGTTTGAAAAAAAAAAAAAAAAAAAAACTAAAACTCAGAACAACATATACAAGTTTAAAAACAGCGAGAAGAGTGATAATAATAAGTATAATCGCTACATCAAATTAAAAAAAAATTTAATATTAAATTTAATCATTAATCAGTCTGTAGGACGTTTACAAATATTAAGAATTTCATTAGTTTAAATTGTATTATACTAAAAACATCTGAGTACATATGTATTGAAGATAAATATTATATTGTATACATTTACGAAAAATTTATTAATGTTTTAGTATTTCCTTCGTTTATTAATAGTTCCATTTCTAATACATTAAAATCCATTTTAAGCATTTATAGCTTTATAGATCATCACCCTAAGACTTATATTAATATTGTGTTTAGGACATTGTAGCATTCCTAACAATGTATTTAAGACAATTTCATGTTTGGACTAATGTGATGGCATATTTGATATAGTGAAATATATGTATATATATATATATATATATATATATACATATATATATATATATATATATATATATATATATATATATATATATGTAAATAAGTAAAAAATATCTAAAAAGCTCCAAGGTTCTTATAATGGGGAAGCCTTTTATTACAAAAACAGTAATAACACTTCAAGAATCGTCACTAAACCAGAAAATAATATTAGTTAAGAGGTATAGTCGCTATTCGCCTGGCCTCCCCAATTATGAAATTTCCAAACTCCCCACTGGGTTTGTCCCAATCTTCCCCTATTCTCGTTCCAATTAAGCATACAATATCAAATTTCCCTAACACTGGCTTTGAATTAATAACCTCTAAAATACTAAATCCTTTCCCTACCTCCGCTATAATATTTCTCACGTACTCAGGCAGCTTCTTCCAAATGGCATCCCAATCTAAGGATTAATCTTCTTTTCTGTTTTCATCCTCTGGCCTGAAGTCTCATACAACTCTCTTGTCAAAGATCATTCAATGTCATACGTGTTACATCAGAAAATTAGTCCCCCAATTCTCCATTATTCTCGTACATGGTTTAATTCATGGAAGGTTTGGCTAAAATAGTCAAAACTTCCACACAGTTTTGTTCTCGGCAGTTTATACTACAGTACAGGATATAATGTTTAAGGTATCTTATTGATTATTGCTACATATTCTGAAGTGCTAATAGCCTCGGCAGCCATTGCACAAAAATTACAACTGAAAAAATACGTTGCATACATGCCGGTGTCTTCAAGCTCAACTCCCAACTTTGACGTGAGGATTGGCTCTCCTGGTAGACTATGGCGCTTAAGCAATCCCATTCCAGTAATTTATGGGTGCCAATCAAGGCACGTCGTTGAATTGGACCTTTAAATATGTTGAAAAAAAATATATTCCGGATAAAGCAACAACTGATCTTGCTTAAAACAGCACTCCTTAATCCTTTCACTAAATGTTTCTTTATTGTTAAAAAATTGTTTCAGGTCCAACACCTCATATTAGGTGTCATCAAAAATCCTCTTTCCGCACTCAAGTCTTCCTCAGATCTTAAACAAAAAAATAAAAACTAATACTACTAGAGACAAATTTCATTAATTGGTCTGAGGTAGACACTCACTCCTAATCTACGTAATTATTTTTATTGGATTAATTATATATATATATATATATATATATATATATATATATATATATATATATATATATATATATATATCTTTTTTTTATATATATATATTTCTTTATTGATTATTACATCCTGTATATAATTACATCTGGTAATATGATACATGATACAATAGGAAGGTTCTGTGCTCAAGGCCTCCCAACTCCGTCCTCGATTAACGTCAGAAAGACGCTCAGATGACGTTGAGAGGAGCCTACACAAGCTTCCTTCTGCTCCGACCAGTGGTTGGAATCGAAGAGAAATCGGCGAGCCACAGAAAATTGTCGCGCTTGAACAAAGAGAAAGCCATTGCAAACACTTCTCTTGGTAACTGCAGCAGATCTCTAGGCCAATGTCTTTTGAATCGCCTCGGTGGAGAGAGTGGGTGGGTGACCCCCTCTCGGGTGGATTAATTATATAAGTATGTTATGTGTACATAGGTCGATGGAGACTTAAATACATTTTTATTTTATTACAGCAACTACGAAAAAAATCCCGAAAACTTTGCATATCATAACAAAATACCAGAATAATTTACCACATAGAAGAGAATATCATTTTTTTCCGTTTTGGGACGGAAAGAAATATCTTCACCTCATTTGGTAAGCAGTTCTAAATACTGTCATATGTTGGGAAAGGTGAATGGAAGTGAGTGGACCCACTCATACCTTACTAGATTTGAATAGGCTGTTTTGAATAATATGGCTCTCTGTATGTAAGTGGGGCTACCTTGGCGGGCCGCAGAGCTTGGCCAGCGAGAATTGTCGCTCCTACCGTCCACTTGGACCTTATCTAGACTTTAAGCGTCACATTTTCTCCATTGGTGGGGAACGCGGCATTGTCATAAACTCGTAACCCGTAGCGTCCCAAAACCACAAGTTTATTAATACAGGTGTTGAGAATAACCTTTACAATAATTAAAGCCTTAAATATGTTATTGGAATTAAACAAAGTGATTAAAGAAGAGAGAAAAAGATCTATTCCCATCATAAAATATATCTGCGATCGGTCGATGGCTATGCCAGGTCTAGGTCTCTTTTTCATTTTTTCATTCTTTTACGGTTCTTCTGCATTCAGGCCATTGCAACCGGGTTTCTATAGGTGGCCATCTTTACTACCATGCTGAGCAGCAAATTTCTTCAAGAACTCTCCACCTGCTGAAGACGGGACTCGAACCCGTATCTTCCGCAAGAGGATCCTAAGCAGTGGCCTCTGGACCATAGGGAGAACCTTCTAGGTTATTAGCATCCTTTTTGCTACGAATACTTGGATATCCGAAATTATTCGCGACATATTCTACATATCCTAACACGAGACGAACATAGGATAACATTTTCCAATATTCCTTATACCTGCTAAATTGAACAGGAGGGGACGAAAAAATATTTAATGTTTTCCTTCAGTCTCATTATTTAATTGCATAACATTTTGTGATGACAGCATAGCGTCGGCAGACTTATAGGGAAGGAAAGAGAGAGAGAACATTTTGAACCCCTACTCTTTTCTGCATTTTGTGGGTTGATTGTTTTCGTCAGTACTTCCGGGTAGCAGCTTCGGGCCGGCGCACAGTGTAGGTAGCCTGTGGACAAAAGTCGAAAATGCAACTATTTTTTCCAACTTGTTTTGCTTTACTAATCCTTTTAGATAGACCTCAGTGACATGGAATGGGAGCTTTTATTCGAATATTATTAACACAAAGGGTTCAAACCATGTTTGAACAAGTGGCAGTTCGCTTATCTTTCTAAACGAAACAATTTCCGTATAAAAGTCTTCTCGAATTTTTAGTATGGAAGGCATCAAAGAAGGTAAGAAAATACCCATTGTCTTTGTTTTTAACATTTTTCGTAAATGTTTTTAAATAACATTTTTAAAATAACTTCAGATAGGTACACTTTTTTTCAATTCGATCCAAAACATCCTGAGATTCTGAATTATTTTGCTTTAACAACTATTCATTCATGTTTATACTAATTTTTCTTGCTTTGAGCTGCTTTGAATGATTCTGTGTTTATTTTTCTCTTTTAGAAAACATAAACCAAAAAAATGTTGACATTTTGGAAACAATAGGATCAATTCCAATGCTGACCTTTTAAATCGTCTTTTAACATATTCGGACCCTTTAATTTCTTTAAACAGGAAAAAAAAACATTCAAATTCAAAGCTTAATTTAAACTCTCTCCAAGTTGAACTGGACAACTTAACGCCATCCGAAGATAGTTTTTCGGACAGCGAATAATTGATTTTAATTCTTTGTACATTTTGGTATAATTATTACTATTTTTTTTTGTATAGTAATTTCTTTGATTAAATTTGGATGGTCGATAAACCACTTCAAATAATTTTTTGTAAATATAATTTTAATTGAAAACAACTTTGTTTTTATTCAAGGCCCTTAAAATATATGTGTTTTTTTAGTGATGAACTTAGTTTACTCTTTAAATATACGTCAAGAACGACTTTTGTCCACTTACTCCATAAGAACGCCGCCCTGTGCGGCGTCTCCTTCAACTAGTGAGGTGCGAAACACGCTAATATAAACAAACAAATTACAAATAAGTCATAAAAAAGGGTAAAATGTTTAAATAAAATTTCCTCCTAATCGCAAGAATCATAATTTGTGACTAATTAACTAGCTTTTTCTGTGCTTTTGTTAATTTATCTCATATTAGTGGTAGCTAAATCATAATGGGTCTCCCTGTGTTTTAGTGGCTAATGTCTTTGATTCAAACGCGAGAGATGGGGTTCGAACCCCTCCGACAGCAGGGATTTTTCTCATTACAGGCCCGGTAACTACTGCAAAAAAAAAAATAATTAAAAAAAAAATAAAAAAATCATGATGTGCTTTCCGATGTTCATGATGCTCATTGGAAAGTATTTATATTTCAGAAATATTGTTTTTTAAAATATTTTTCATTTGACTCTACTAAGGAGACGAAACAAGATCGGTTTGCGGTTGTGGAACCACAAACAATGAGCCCATTCCTGATCAATGAACCGCAGCGAGACCAACCTAACCTCAATGCTTAGGTCATTACTTAAGGAAGGGAGCAAATCAATTAATATCCAACACAATTTACTATTCGAATTTTTCAAAGTTCAACAAACATTAATTAAAATATCTATAATTAGAATCTGTAGTTTGATTTCTCTTTATCCATGGACAGTGTTGAATATTATTTCAATCCTGTTATTTAGTTTGTTTTTGTTTTTTTTATATATATATATTTTTTGGAACGGGTCTGCTAAATGTCAGCAAGCTTTCTTAAACCCAATATGTTATACCCTAAATTGATTTTTTTTTAATGAGGTAAACCCACCACGAGAACTGGGATTCACGGTACTAAATCCATTTACGGGCAGTGTTGGTCAATTGCTGGAGTAAATAATCACTCGAGTACTGTTAATGAGTGAAAGTTTATTCGTTACTCATCATTCATACATCACATTGTTAATCATTACTCATCACTCGCAAGAATGAGTGATTACTCTTAATCATTACTCATTACTCAACATTCATTTGTCAGGAGTCAATTATAATTCCTTTCCATTTAAAACATTTATTTACAAGGTTAGAACATTGACACACTATAATTAGCTGAGTGTTTATACTCACTACTAGTTAATCTATACTAGTAAATGATGCTGTAGAAAGTTGAGCATTAGGTCATATTAGTACCTAATAATGTCTGTCCCTGTGCCTAGTGCTGTTTCTATAAATTTGTTTTAAAAAGTGGCAATTACATTTCATAAATCATTATTTGTACTTATTGAGAACGGCGAGTAAGTGTTTTATTCATTAATTTTTAATAGTATTGCTCTACTACTTAGCAGTTTTTTTGTTTTTTTTTAATTTATGAGAAGAAATATTTTTTTTTTGCTGAATATCTTTTTATAGAAATAACATAAGTTCATTATTAACTGAGTAAATTACTCATTGCCAAAAAATTAAAGAGTCATCAATCATGACTCATGACCGTGTGAGTAATGAGTAGTTTAATCGTTACTCATCACTCTTAACACTTTTTCATTTACTCGAGTAATGGACCAATTCTGCTTACGGATCTTCCAGCACCCTTACTCAAATTTCATTTTATTGTATAATAAATTATAATAATTATAAATCTTTTTGTAGTCCACCGCGAGCATCAATGCAAAACATGTCAGCCTGTCATAACAAGAATATTTGATAAAATAATTAGTACACAAGCCGAACTTATTGTGCCCAGGAACTTTCTTCGTTAATATAAACTCAAGAACCTCAAGCATACAATCCATACCAGCCGGAGTCCCACAAGGCTCTTGTTTAAGCCCAATATTATTTAATTTATATATTAATGACCTGCCAACACTCCCCCACACTAGCCTTTCACTATTTGCCGATGATACTGCCCTGTATACAAGCTCATTCAGACTCGATACAATAGCAAACAGATTGCAATGTAGTTTTAAAAAGATCCATGCATATTATTGGAAATGGAAAATAAAAATAAATCACACAAAAACAGAAGCAGTTCTGTTTACAAAGAGAAGACCGCGACAAGAAATTTATATTAAAATTCAAAATAATACGATTCCATGGAAACCCCATTCAAAATATTTAGGACTAATTCTAGATAGAGGTCTCACCTTCACCGAGCACATAAACCAGAAGCGGGATAGTTGTATGAAATTACTCTACTCAATGTTCCCTTATTTTAATAAAAAATCTAAATTAAGCCCGAAAAATAAAACAATACTTTATAAAATGATTGTACGCCCTGTACTGTTGTATGCTTGTCCTGTTTGGAGTTCAACCTGTTCAACAAACTACAAAAAACTTCAGGTTATCCAAAACATCTGTCTCAGAATTATAAATGACTACCCCAGATACACTAAAATTACAGACATGCACGACGACCTGGAAATGCCGACAATCACAGACTACGTACACACACTCACGACTAAATTCTTTCATTCAGTACAACTATCAGACAATCCACTAATAGCTGAAATAGGTAATTACAACAAAGAAACCCTCAGACGATACACCCACAGACGGACCAAACACATACTTCTGGACACCTGACCTCATATAATATAAGTTAATAATTATCAGTTGTATTTATTATAGTCGTATTTTGCTTTGGTTTTTGTATAATTTTTCCCGAACTTCCAACAATACTCATTGTGTATTTAGTTAGTCAATAAACAAAATAACATGTAAAATATATAATAACATGTAAAACTCAATGTACATATTGTATATTCAATTTGTAAATAAAAATCTCTTCTTCCTTATTGTGCCCGGGACGCGAGAATACGAGCATTCAAAATAAATTAACTCAATCCTCATCGCTGATATTAGTCCATTTTTCTCCTGTGTCAATAGATACATAATTTTTGCCTGAATAAACTTTTGTAAATGGGAATCCAAGATCGAAATTGGCAACAAAAAAAGAAAATGAAAGTTATAGTTTACTTATAACTTGGTCCTGAATTACTTATTGTATAAAGAACCTCTTGGATCATAAATCCAACAGGGCAACAAGTCTGGGCTATTTATACTAAAAAAATATATAAATACATGATTTAACCTAAAAGACAGGCACTTGATGACAGTCGAAGCGATAGTACTCCATGTCAGAAACAGTTCTCATTGTGCGGAGTGATGAGGATTGGACGATGAATAATAACACAGCGCATATTCCATCAGAACTCCCGTTTTCCAATTCCTTTGTCTAATTAATGAAAATTAATTACTGTGAACGAATTTCAGTATTGCCTGATATGAATTACGGGACTTGTCTAATATCATTTTATACATGCATCAAAAGCATTGCTAATTGAAGTCCTACCAAAAATGGAAATGAAATTGTCATTTATACACCAACGATCGAATATTGTTAAGTGAAATTTTAATTATTTAAAAAGCTTTATTATTATTATTTCAAAAAGCTAGCTGTTTACTTTTGAGAATAAAGAATCTTCAGAATTACTCACAAAACACAATTTTGTCATCAATGCTGCATTTCATATAAGCTAGATTCGTTGTATAAGTACTACTGGAAATATGGGTTACTTATACAAGCATCCGGTCCATCTATTCGATATTTGAATACTTTATTTATTATATAAAATGAAAATACATATTTATCCGGTTCAATAATAATTATAAATGTTACATAATAATAATAAATCTGATTACACAATAATGAAATTATAAAATATTACATATGCATCTCATCGTACAAGTAATCGAGTATGTGAATAAATTTGTAAAAATAAAGAGATAAAAATAAAAATAGCTTAGAAAAACAAAACAATATCTACCTTTTGGGGTCTCCCATGGTCTAGTGGCTAGCGCGCTAGGTTCATAAGCGGGAGATAGTGGGTTCGATTGGATTCACCCTGGATGTCGGCGCTAATGGCCGAGATTTGTCGATGCGCCGTTGAAAAAAAAAAAAATCCACCATTGTAATCCCAACGTTTAACGATCTTTTCTCAGTATTTTGGAAGCTCTTTTTTTTTCTTTTTTTTTTTTTTTTTTTACACCCTAAGTTCTGTATATAACTAAGGTCCAATTGTTAAAGAAATTAATTTCGTTTAGAGCCTTCTGCTCAAATTCAGGAACATAAATATGCTTTAGCTCCACCCGACAAACCTATGTAATGTCCTGTATAACATACAGTCTTCTTTTTCGTGGCCACCGCGCATGCGAGAAAGCCAGCGGACAGTTCTTTGTAATTCTTTTTTGTAACGATTTTTTTGTTTTCAGTTTAGTCATCGATAAAGCATGTTTATGCTAAAACTTAAAATTGGAGGACCCTGTGTATAAATCACAGTGTATATATGCATAATTATAACAGTTCCTGTGTACAATAAGACTAAATAATCGCAACACTTCATATGTACAATTTAGGTCCGATAATATGACTATACATAGAAACAATACCTCGCACGTACAATCACAGATACCCAAGGAATATCCTTTGTATAATCACAACACGATGAATACATCACGTCATGAGTGATTTGCATTTATTATTATAAACTTTCAAGGATGATATTAAAAACCACAGTTTGGGCCCTCTAGAAAATCAAAGGCACTTTGTACAAGTCCTAAATCAAATTAAAAAAAAAGGCAGTCTGAAATTCATATAGTGTTGAAATATAAATAAAACATTGAGGTAAGTAAGATATTTGAATATTAAAAACTAAGACGATATTTTATATTAAATAATGTAACTATGCTACATAAATTACAAAATAAATTATATATTTAAAGGAATAAATTTACATTTAACTTTTCTTTTACTCACAGAAACATTTACCTATGAAGATTGGTATCAAAATGAAATGAACAGTATGTATCAATTGTATAGGGTGAATATGTTACTTTTTAAAGACATGAAGAGTTCAGGTTTTTGCTCAATTGAAGTACAATATTATTTGCACACTTTAACCTGAATCAAGAAAGAAAATAGTAGGCTTTTATAAACCTGTTGACTAATCCTTTTATATTGTTCTGCTAATATATAATTTACATTTTAAAAATTAATAACAACGCTGTATTAAATATACAATTGCTTCACTTTCAATATAAAATACACTATGAGCAGCTAAGTGAAAGGACGAAAATTTAACAGTAATTTATTTCCAACAGCCAAAACAATCTGCGCTAAAGGTCAGACAGCAAGTCTTGTTGATCCATTTATTTTTTCCCTTTCCGCTTGGTAGTTGCAGAATATGTATGCAATTTATAATTATAATAATGTGTATATACATTTATGTAGATAGGTGTATATCACGCAACATGCTTGTTTTTATTGTTTATTATTTTTGTTTCATAATTTTTGTAAAATACTTTTTGTGGCTGCTTGCTTTCTTCAATGTTATTTCATCTGTATTACTTTTGATAATATACACAATAAACGTAGTAATAAATATTTATGAACTTTGTAATCCACTTAAACTAGTGCTTTATATTTCCTTTTGTATAATGTTTGCTATACCATTATTTGTATAAAATTAAATATTGTAATATAAGATAATTATTAAGTATTCATTATATTTTACATCAATTCTAGACTGTATTTCCCCGCCTTTCGGTGTAAAATCGAATAATGCTGGAACAGTAAATAATCTAAAAAAAAAATTAATTCAATTTTAGCACGTTCGATTTTGTTATCGAAATATTTCTATGAAGGCTATTTCTATGAAATATTCCTATGTGTGGTCTCTAACAAATATGGGGGAACAGAAGGGAGGCGGGTTTTCTCAAATGCTGTTTCTGTCATTGGAGGGATGGCTGAAGACGTTTTGTACACCCTAAAATACCCCGATCGTTAGGATGTAAAACATATTTTCGCTTGGATTGTTTTTCTTAGATCACCATAATGTTCCGTGTTTCGTGCTTACTATTTTGCAGTAATGGTATGGTAATCGGTAAAATATGCTATGTAAAGATCTAAGTTTACATTTGATGATTTTTTCGGTGATTAAATTAATCTACAGTGATACAAAATACCAAAATATCGGCTTAATTGGGTACGAACGAAAGTGGAAATCAGGTGGCCGGTGCATGGTGCTGATAATCGCTATGGATACTCATAGTACCATCATAGGGAAAATGTTTCACTTGTTGCAAAGCCGCGCTAACTTTGTGGTCTTCCTAGTAACATATTCAATAGTTTTTGCCCTTAAAAAAAAAATCATTAATTTCAGTTCAATTTGATGTCCTTGAAGTAAAACTAAATGTTTTTATTTTAGGAAAATAAGATCTATCAGTATTATACTTGAAGTAAACGGTCCAATGACAGTTTTCTTTAGAGTTTGCTAAAAAAACTCTTGCAGCATTTATTTATTTAATTTATAGAGTTCTGCAATAGAGGCGAAAACTCTTTAAACGTCAGTCGTCAACTTTAAATGTGAAAAAAATATATGTATGTAAAAATATATGAAGAAATATACTTGAAAAAGAAAGAAAAATTAAGAGAATAAAAAACAAAGAAAAAACAAACGAATAAATAAATAATCAAACGGACAAAATTTAATAAATTACATTTTTGAGTATAATGAAGAGTTTTTTAAGTGTTTGAGTAATGCATTGATGTGTGGACTACCTTCTGTCAGTATGTCGCGTAAGTCGTAAGGTATGGTCAGGTTATTGTGCTGTCTGCAGTTCGTAAGTATATGCTTAACGGTCAGACTCTCGTTACAATATCTACAAGTTGGTCTGTCCTTTCTGTCTAGTAGGTACGAGTGGGTAAGTAAGGTGTGTCCAATACGAAGCCTGGATAGGATGACTTCGTCCCGACGGGACAAGTGTTCATTTGTCCAGGCTTTCTTTGTATTTTTTATTTCCCTCACCTTCCCACTCGTATAGTATGTTAGTTTGTAATGTTTTGTATAAGTTCGATGAACTCACAATATTCAAGTCAAGCGTAGGTCTTTTCGTCGCTAGTTTTGCTTGTAAGTCGACGGCTGTACTGAGTTTAATGTCTTCGTGTCCAGGTAGCCATAGAAATTTAATATGTTTATTTTTGTTCTGTAGTCTGTATATTTGTGAGAATATGTTGTTAATAATAGGGTGTGTACTGTAGATGTTTTGCATGGAGAGCAAAGAACTTAAAGAATCAGTACAAATAGTAATGTTGTCATTTCCTGTGCCATGAATGTTTGTCAGTGCTAACTGCAGCCCGTACAGTTCGGCTGTATATATGGTCGTTTCGTCTGGTCGTCTTAGTAAGTAAGTGTTGTTGTCAACAATGTCAGCTGCTCCTATTTTGAAGCAGTATTTCAAATTCATCTAACTGCAGATTCCATTTGTTCGAAGATTGACAATTATGACGATTTATTACATGTTCCGAATTTGCATAGATCTGTATTTAGCATTGACTATATGATGTCACAGCTAGTTACTAACGACTACCGAAATCTATTTCAGTGGCGAAAGGCTCTCCCCTTTGGACGACCTATCTCAGCTTTATGCAGTGTTTCCTAGTTTTGGCTTGTACTTACTTCAAAGTAGGCAGGTCCCCATTATCAATGAAGATGAGTTCCACAATAGCATAGAAATCCATCCTGGCCCCTCCTTCAAAGCATAAAGGATAAAGGCTTTGAAATGGTTGTACCTCACGAAGAGAATATTGAGGGAATCCATTTTCCTGGACAGTCTATCTCTATAATCTAAAAGCTATAAACCAAAACCACACTCTTTTGAGTCTCTTCATTCTAATGGGAATGCTAAATGACATTTAATCGCCTGTCTTAGGATCTCCTGGTGCAGCGAGGAATTCTGAGCCGTGAGATGAGAAATTTCCTGCATCAGGTGGGACTCGAATCCACCATCTCCCTCGTTAACCAGTAGACCACGGGGGACCCCATTCGCAGGTTACTGTCCCCGCGCCCCAACATATATACAGGGCGCAACGAAAAAAAATAAAAAAACCTTTCAGAAGCTGACATTAATCCACAAGTGCTGTAAAAAAAAAAAGTTTATATAAAGTATGGTTCAATTCCCAACAGAAACTTTGAGTAAAAATAAATTTCGTATTCTTTTTTATGTCGATCATGGTTTTTATAAATAATTAATGATTACTAAAAATCCGTTTATCGTAAATAAAATCCAACCAAACAAGTTCTTTTGAGAAACCAGAGCTTGTTATATTACTATGTTCATTTTAAAGGGGTTTAAGGGCGGTTCCATAAAACAAATTCAGGTTATTCATAAAAATTTTCCGCAATTGTTTACTTTTTCTCCTGAAAGTGTCAAACTCCTCCACTTTCAGGGACATTTGTCCGCTTAGTAACCTTTTGTTACCTAAGTAACCTTAAATAAGGAAGTTAACAGTTGCTTGGTTATTAAGGGTGAAATGCCTCTTAATAATTTAAAAAATGATGAGAAAAACTATTTTTTCCCCAAAAGAAGTTATCCGAAACAAGAGAGAAATATATGGCAAAAATTTTATTAGTGAGTGACAAGTGCAGCTGTGGTTTGAACAATTTCGAGCGGGAAACCGCAAGCTTGAAGACGAGCCTCGTACAGGTCGACCAACAAAGCTTGACAATGAACTCTTGCAGCCTACTGTAGAAGAAAATCCTGTTTTACAATAGAAGAGCTAGCAGAAAAACTCGTATTGTCATATTCTACAGTCCACCGATATAAACCGACAATACTTAAGGGATGACCTTATACAGTAGACTCTTCCTTTGCCGGCGATCTCATATCCTTCGCTCTCTCCAATCTGGCGGTCTCCGAGAGGAAAGAATGACGGATCTCGGACCTCGCCGGAGCTAGATCGGCTCGAGGGGTCCTAGAAAACCTTCCCTTCCTAGCTAGACAAACATTTGTTTCGTGATATTTCATTGAATCGAAGTCAAAGAAGGCATGTATGTTTCGTTTTAGAGACAGGGACTTGTGTTTCAACTAAGAAAATAAACGTTTCTATTAGGGCACGCCCGATTTTCCATATAACTAGTTTTTGATATTGTAATAATTCCTACATATGTGATCTAGTTAGGAATTAAATATTTTGCATTTAGTTTAACTCTCTGCATATTTTTTTTTTTTTTCCTTGAAACATTTTCATGCATAGCATCTGTAAATAATACACCAGCAAGGATTTGCCATATGCTGAATTTATTTTATAATTTGGTTCCTAAATTCTCCTTAAATATGCAATACTAAAAATGGTACATATTATTATATCCTCAAATAATAAGGTTTTTTGTCAATATATATTTTAAGCTTAAGCTTAACGCTAACTCAAAAGAAGTTAACGCACACAGTGTGCTAATGGCCCAGGCAGTCGAAGAACACAAAAAAAAAAAAAAAAAAAAAAAAAAAAAAAAATAAGGTTTTTTTTAAATAAAAAAGTGACCGCTTCAAACTGAATTCCCTTAACTGAATTCCCTATTCCGACTGTGCCCCATGCCCGACGACGCCGGGTTAGGGAGAGTTTACTGTACATACACCAAATATAAAATACCAGTAATTACGGACATGAAATGTCAATATTTCAATCTTTCTGCTCTGAATGTCCACATATTGTCCTTGGTTCAACCTTTTTTCGGTTGTGAGAGAAACAGAATTTTCAACCAACCAACCTTCTTGTTTGTGTATAAAAGGTTTATATTGGCCCAAATAAAATGGTTTGTTTTTGAACCAACCTTCAGAATAAAATGCAATACTGAACGAAACCTCTAGATATGGAGTTGCAAGGAAATTGGTTGCGCGCTATATCAACATAGCTGGATATGTATAGCTGATTCCCTGTTGTTACTAGTTTCCCTGTACCCGTTTGATCTGTTGTTTCCCCGGAACTTAAATTAAATTGGGCTGATGCATGTCCCCCCAGGGTTAATCAAGAGCAAATGCAGCTAGTTAATTAACAGCAACACTAGCTGCGCACGGAGAACTCGCGTCCAGACTAGTATGCATTCCGCTGCTGAACTACGCGGATCTATTTCAGTACATAGCAGATCTGTAACATTTATTAATTAAAAAAAAATAAATATACAAAACAAAAGGAGCAATCATAATTAGCAAGCTTGCATCGTACTGGATTTTTGCTGCAAAAGCGGCGATCGAAACTTATCTTCAAAATCAAGGATATGGTACACAACAGGTATTAAAGTGATCCCTACCGTTGTTTATTTACATAGAGGGTGTAATTATGGAAAAATCTGCATTTTTTGGATTTATCAGATCAAATTCAAAAGAAAATGCAGAAATGTTTAATAAAAGAATAGCAAGGAATTTTGTTACCAGAGAAATAGTACATAATCTATAAATACAGACATCCCCCGGATTACCATGTGATGTCTGTTAACTCCCCACTTGGCACAGTTTATGACTAAATATATAAAATTAAGGTTTGTTGATTTTTAAAAATTAACTTAGATTTATTTAGGAACAAAGGGAGATAATACATTAAAGCAAAAGAGAAAGCTCCAAGAACCAAAATATCGCGATATCCATACATCGTGAAGATGACCGCGATCTTCATAAGCCTGGAATAATCAGAACAATTGAAGAGGTTCCAATAAAGCTACGAAACATATAGCTGAAACTTAGTTACAATCAACCCATTAATGCTTTAGGCATTTGTATCTACTGTCCACTACACGCACCATACACAAAACAAACGTAATAAGCTCAAAACACCTTAGTTTCCGCACGATTTTTTTAAAAGGTAAAGTACAGACTAACCAATACCACTCAAACTATCAATATCCCTTCTGTCGGCTTATTCACACTTGTATACACTCAAAGAGTTACCATAATATCAGAGACGAATATTCAATACAATAACTAAAAGACCTCACGTAGAAAAATCAAAGACCTAGACATTCATATGCACCTAAATGTACCAACAAGCTCATTAATCGAGACCATATCGATTTTGTCAATCGTCTCACAGTTTGCAGATGTCACACTTACAAGAGGAACAACAGGCTATTTGACAGGCTCGCAATGACGAGGCCCAGAGGCACGTTTTTCTTCCCTCCTTTCTTCTTAACCTACAGAGCACAATCGAAGACATTTTGTGAAATGTGCCTCCTTCAGATGCATTCAAAAAGAACTAGATAACTGAATAAAATAAACTCGTATCCCACGTTCACTTATTTTCCTTTAATAAGACCATTGTATATTCAAGGATTTATTTGTGGTTTATCAACCACTAACGTTTCAACGTTTTTCTTCCTTTCGTTTTCATCATGTGTATTTCCTTTTTTTTATTCTAAATTTGTGTTTGAAATTAAAAAGGACTAGACAGTTTACCTGATAAAGCCAAGGTAGAAACACTTTAAAAACTAATAAAATACACAGCATTGCCGCTCAAGCGAATTCTCACACTTAAAAAATAATCCGACGAAATAAACACTTTTATTCTCGCTTGAAGGCATAAGTGGCACCATAGAGCCGACAGGAGCATGTCCACCGATTCCATGAATGTTTAACTTGGAGAGAGGAATACAAGTGGAGAGTGGCTGTGAGAGAGAGTGGATAGGAAAGAGCCACACATTTCCCGCATATACTTCCCGTAGCGCTGACGCCATTGTCACAGTCACATTCCCTTCCGGATCAGCACAATAACCTCCCTCTCTCTGTACTCTTTCTGCCTGTTCTGTTAGATCCCGAGTGGTATAAATATACCAAAAACCGCTCACGTTTCATTTATTTTACTTGATTGATTTGTAATTTAATATTTGGCGTTCCGGCAATTGAAAAAATTTAAATCAATATACTACATTTTTTAATATATTTATATGTGGCAGGAAGTCAAATTCAAACAAAAACAGGCACTTTCTACACTACTCCTTTATTATGCTCTACATGTTTCACGTTCCTATGATGCCTCTTCAGGAGCTTTTAAAGTGATATATAATTTAATCCCATACCACCAATATTCGTTTTTCTACGTTAAAAACCTATAAAATTACTACCTGCAAGCATATGAACTCGAAAACGTAAGCGTTACTATTTATTTCGCGCGAACGTCGCTCCAAAAAGCATCCTCCGGTGGACAGATTCGGCTGGTTATCGAACTTGGCTTTTCAAATTAGACGAAAGATTTTTGTACCAAATTTAATCAAAATCGGACCATTAGTCTGGCAACTAGAGAGCGAACAGACAATTTTTTTTTTTTTTTTTTTTAATAATAAAGCGTTTATTAACATCTGCACAAATTATATAGCACATTGGTTAATTGTGATAAGTAACGCCATTTTTATGAATTCACATAATGAGAATACAGAAAAAAAATATTACATACATAAAAATAAATAAGTACATAAATAAATAAATCATAGCTAAAAGGAAAATAAAATAAAAGTAATAATAATAAAAATAATAAATCAAAAGATAAAATAGAAGTTTGGAAGGAGCCAATCATTATTGACACTTCCTAGTTGACCGCTTTAATTACAGAGTTGGTCACGAGGCCAAGATCTCTTTAGCCTCCTAGGAGGGTTTTCGGGTTGGGATTGAGAGGAGAGGGATTGAGCTCTGGGATTGGGATGAGCAGATAGTTTAGAGTGGAAGGTTAGGAATCGGGATTTAGCCAGTTCATGGATGAAGGGGATATTCAGATCATGATGGAGGGTTTTATTAGAAACGTAGAAAGGGGCATTAACTATTTTGCGTAGGACTTTGGATTGGAATGCCTGTATTCTTTGTATATTTGATCTTTTGGTTGTTCCCCACAGTTCAAGTCCGTACGTCCAAATAGGTCTGATGATGGTTTTGTATATAGTGAGTTTGTTCTGTATTGTGAGTTTTGATGAAGGTCCCAATAGTCGTCGAAGAAGTCCGTATCTCCTGTTCAGTTCCTGTCTTTTCAGTCGAGTGTGTGGGTTCCAAGTGAGTCTACTGTCTAGTATAACAGACAAATATATATGTATATATATATATACACACAAATTTGAACCACCATATTATTGATCTATCTGAAACATGAAATTTTCTAGTCGGCACTTTGAATTGCGTCATAAGGTCAACCCTATAAGCGGGGTTCCTCCCTATGGAGAGACGGAGGAACCTCTATATCCTTCATGGGAATCCAAGGTATTAGCCACATGAACGGAAACTCTATCTTATGGTGGCACTAAGTTATTAGAAAACATATCTCATCGTTATGAACAAGATTTCGTAGACTCAATTCTCAATCTTTCAATAGCATTGATGAAGAAAAACATCAAAATAATATAACATGTATAATATTAGTGAAGGGCGAAGTTCCTTAAAAGAATCTTATTGGATACTTACATTCAAAAAATGCAAAAATTTAGTTTTGTTTCAAATACATTTTTTTGTTTTTTTAATATAAATATACATATTAATTATATAAATCAATGCGTGCACTCAAAAAACGAATTATTATTGTATTTCTCATCTATATATATAAAAATCACGTGTATGTCTGTCCGTTTGTCTGTTTGTTCCTAATACAAATCTAAACCGTTTGACCGATTTTGACCAAACTTGGCACACTGGTCTTCATACGGGAAATCTCCTAGGCTAGGTCAAAATAGTCAAATTTCAAAATTTGGTCAAAAGGTCAAAAGTTTTGTTCAAGAAAAATTGGCTACACTGAACCATTCAGATTCTGACGGCCATTTTGAATCGACAGCCATTTTGAGTAATGTCTCAAATTTATTTGTTGATGTTTCTGATAATTACAATAACCCGAACTCATTGATGACTTTACATCATAATATAATCATGTAATGCACTTTATTTCAATTGCATATCAAGAGTCACTGTCTAACTAAGGAGTTCTGGACTTTCTTTGATGAGAGCTATCTATTCGCAGACTTTGGTGCTGGCCTCTGTCGTTTTTTTTTCTGAAATGACGTGGTGCTTGCCTTTGTTGGCTGTTTCACGAACTACATCTAGACATTAACAAATTCGCACCGTTTGACCGTTGTTGACGTAAATGGGTATACAGGTAGATTTTGATACGGGGAGAGTCATAGGCAGAAAGTAGGGTAGCATGGCACTCCGGGTAACAGCTACTTGTATATAAATCTAAACTGACTTCCTTGATGTATAATGCTTGATATGAAAAAACAGGAATATGTAAATCAGAAAAATGTTTCAACATAATCATGTGACAAATTTATTAGAGATGTTCAAAATATTTAGGTAAAAAAAAAAACAAGAAAAAAAAAAAAAAAAAACTATGTATGTATATGAAGCAGAGAACCGCGAATTTATAAATGGGGTATGGAAGATCACGTTTTTCATTCAGCATAAGAATAACCTACTTTCAAAATCCGATTTGTTAGAAGTGTTTAAGGATAGGAAGGAGCAGAAGGAGGGAAGATTAAACTAAGGCATTAGCTGGAAATATATGGGGATCGGAGGAAGGAAAAAGTGGTGAAAACCGGAGGTGGAGAGTTGTGTGGGGGAGATAATAGGCTGTTCGAATTGCTGGAAGGGTGGGAGGTTCTCTTGAATCGCATGATTTGTCGAGATGTCATTACTTTATAATTGCTTCTCCCAGAGGGCCGTTTAATATCTCACTTAACGTGTTATTTCAATTCAATTACTGAAATATTTCTGTAAAATGTTTTTGTTGATGTAATTCCCGCTTATTTTTGCGAAAATGTTTGGGCCCTAGAATTTGATTCAAAAGCTAATTATGTTTGAAGTTATACTACTTGATAAACACTTTAACCATTTCATTATCACCAAACAGCCCCACGACACACACATAAAATCTCTGCCTTTTATAAATAGGTATATAACTGCTTCACTGTGATATTTTTTTTGGGGGGGGGGGGAGGGGGGAGTTCGTCTTCTTTTCATGGCGATTTTGTTGGTCTGTGCTTGATAGATCGCTGGACGTCTCTGTAGCTTTGAATGTCGAAGGGAAGGGCGTATACCTCTTACCTTGCGACTGCGGGGCCTTATATGGCAGGCGGACCGTTATAAAAATAATGACAAAAATTATCCTTCTGCATATTAGTCCAGTGCTCTACTACTAACTTAAACTCACCCTCATTTTTATATATTTATATAAAGAAACTATTAGGCGAAGTATTCAGAGGTTCATTTACTTGACAACACAGTAAGGTGTCGGAGTTTCAGACTTTATATTATTTTATTTTTAGTTTAATGTGTAAAATCAAACTTGAGTAACTTATGACTAGGGACCGGATTTTTAGGATAAAATAAGCACCCAATTAGGTTTTTGCAACAGGCACAATAGGTATTTTTAGGTTTTTATTTAAAAATCCATTTTAGGTTTTTTTCAAAAACCTAAAATGTTTCAATAGGTTCGAAAAATCCGTTCAACCTATTATCATTAATAAGTTTGATTAATTTATAATTGATAAATTAATATGTATATAAATAGTGACATCAAATAAACAACAAATAACATTATTTTATAGAATAGTATATTGAGAAGGGGAAAAAAGATAAGAAAAAATATATAAAACGGAAATTATTTATTATTATTATTTATTTAAAAAAAAAAAGAATAAATATTCCAAATATTCAACAAAATATTTATTTAAAAAACAGTGAATGAAATTTATTTAAATAAAATACATTTTAGAAATAAAGCAACGTTAAAAAAAAGAAAAGAAAAACAAAGACAAATAAATTAAATCATTTAATAAAACATACATTAATAAAAAAATAAATAAGAACATAAAACAAAACAATTAAAACAAATATGTAAAGAACATTTTTAAGTTTCTCTGCTAATGAGTTCCAACTTCTAAAGAAAATCAAGAAGAATTTCACTGCCTACAGAAAGATACTTAACTATGTTAAACAAAAAATAATTAAACCTTGGAAAAATTTAAAAGGGAAAATATGAAAGTAAAATAGGTATTAGCCCTTGTTAAAGTAATGTCCCATATAGGTGCCCAGGTTTAGGACGGTGAAATGCTTACTATTGTCTTAGAGAACTGGCTTGAAAGCAAAGAAAGATAAAGATGCGCCCGTTTACGTCACAAGACGTCATAGGGGAGTATTTCATCGCATGTTTTAGCTCGAGTGTTGACGATTAGGTATGTTTAGGTCATTTCATCGTTATTTAGGTGATATCATCCTGAATAGGGTTTTTTAGGTTCTTCCAAATTTGCATGAATGATACTACAAGACGCGAATCATATAAAAAAGCGATCATCATCATGTTTAGCAGCAAGGAAAAAAATAGGTGAAAACCTAAGAATCCGGTCCCTACTTATAACTCAAGTTAACAGAAGACTTATGTTTAATAGGAAACTAAATGTAATTGTAGGCATGACAACTCAATAATAATGCCTCTTGATGAAGGATGTCTCGTGGTCGAATCAGTTAGAGGTTTAGTTTTACTTTAGAAATATTTTTTAGTGTCATATCTTCAAATATATTTCCAATGAATCTCTTCATGGATTTATAGACCTATCAGTGATTCAAAAAGAAATTTGAGGAAACCTGTAGGTGTTCAGTGCTATATATCTTCTCCTGGATATTATTTCTTCTCCTTGGGGAGTCTTTTCGAACGGCCGAACACTGGCATCTTGCCCGGGGTGGGGGAGTACTGGATAGAATCAATTCATGGAGGGAACGTAGAACGGATGAGGCGGTGTGAATAATTTCCTGTTGGCGTTAGGTACTCTCAGTTTTAAGTGCATTAAGTGCGCTTTAATTCGAGATGTCATAGCTGTTTCAGGAAACATTAATAAAAAATGTTAACAATCCGTGAGTCATAAGTTCTCCTTCTTCTCATCAAAAATAAAACACATTTTCTTATTAAAAAAAAGTAATTTTGTCAAGAAACCAAGACCGAACCCTGAATAAATATACCTGCGCATCCCCCAACCGTCAACTTATCTCAACAAAATATTAACTTTTTATTTTCAAAACTTTTTGAATGTGGCTAGGGATACGAACGGAAAAGCTAAAATGACATATTTCCGATCAGTCGTAATTTTTGTACTTCTCATCAAATTGTAGACATTTTTTATTGCCAACGTTTTGGCTTGACGCTCAAGCTTACATTAATGTTTTAAAGAGAGGAAAGATTATTGTGTGTGGGGTTAGCTATGTAACAGCAATAAGAACTCATTTTACCTAAAAATGTATTTGATTTATCTACTATGAGAGAAAATATAAAATAATAAAATTAAAAAAAATCAAGAAAAACTTGAAAAATATTGGGAAATAGAACACAAAATTCTCACGTTTTAGAGAATTCAGCTTTTAATTTATTTCTAAAAGATCTTGTTGCAATAAACTTAATATGGCAGGCGAGCATTCTACCACTTTATTTCTAAAAGATCTTGGCGTTAATGACCCCAACGGTTGACACGCCTTAAACTCAACCAAAAAAACTTAATATGATTAGTAGGACAATTTTATTTACCTACTTTCCTTTTCGTAAATAGATTTCGACACAGCTACTTCTTGAAGATCAATATTAAAATAATAATAATAATAATAATAAGGGTAACAATACTCTTATATTTATTTTTAAAAAAATATTTTTGTTTTAATATTTATATGTAAATATAGATAAAGATTTTTTCCTAATCATGATTTCCCCGACTAAACATGATTGGTTACTCTATAAGAAGTAAACCGTGATTTAGCGACTTCTATACAGACCAGTTTAGTGTGAGTGTGTGTATGTGTGTGCGCGTATTATTATTTTTTTTTCTTGTTTTAAAGCATGTCAGCCACACGGGCGATAAATATTGATCACTTAATTGATAACTAGTACGTAAGATCGATAAAGAATTAAATTTCATTGTTTTTAAAAGATCTTTCATTAGTGCAACCTCAATTTCCATAATTACTTACTAAAGAAAATGATAAAGATATACCTTACTAAAGAAAATGAATGACAGATAAATCCAAATTGACGGGCGTGCAGTGAGAAGGAGGCGGCATCTTCTTTTTCTGGTCTGGGGGACTTTCTAGTCATGAAGTTGTCAAGGATTAAAAAATTATTTCTATCTTCTGATACAATAAGCAAGCAGCTTTGGTCTCTTCAATAGTGGAATCACAGTAACTAAACCGCTGTGTGAGGTCCACTATTGACTTTCCATCTGCCTACAGCCTACCCTCTTAAAAACCGAGAAATACAATGCCGTATTGGGCAAATATGTTGGAGAAAATGAGATGTCATTCCAAAATACATTAAAATGTGTAGCTTCTTTACCTACCCTGACAATGATGATTTGAAAGATACAGAGCCAAAATTTTGCATTAATTTAAATTTTTTTCTTATTTTTCATTCTTTGTTTGTATTTTCATATGAGCTTCCTAAATTAGGAAAGTGAATAAAAGCAAATTTCGTTCATTTTAGTTGAAGAATCAATAATGAATGCAAGAATCAATAAAATATAATTTATTATTAGCATCTTTGAGATGAGAGTGAAAATTATCTTTTGTACCAACCCATCAGATGAATATATTTTTAAAGAAAATTATGAGGCTTTATTGACGGTTTCGAATTCCCTTTGAATAAGGTTATTTTAATTAAGAATCAATCCTTAATTAATATTTCAAATTATCCACAGGGAAGCAAATGGGTAAAAAAGGGAAATTGGTTATCGAACTTCCAGTAACCAAATAAGGAAAGTGTTCTCAATAAAAAGTATAAGCCTTGGAATAAAATATTACTTGCCATCAGAAAATCATAATGCTATTTCATTATTTCACAATGATTCCGTAAAGAATTATAGACAATCCAATAAGATTTTCAATCACGGTTGATTTACCCTACATAGCACTAAGTGAATAAAATATTTGTGTTACTAATCAGTTATGTTTATACAGGGCTTATCGCAAGTTAATAACAATCCTTCAGGGGGTGGAACTAGAGAAAAAATGTAGTTCAACACTACCAACTACACATTTCTATCTTACTCCGTTCCAGATGTATGCCGTTCTAAAGGTTCTTTAGAGAAAACCGTGGTTTTTTTTTGGTACAAGTTATTGTACTACATAAAACACGGTTTTCTCTAAAGCACCTTTAGAATGGCATATTTCTGGAACGGAGTGAGATAGAAATGTGCGGTAGGTGATTTTGAACTACATTTTTGTCGAGTTTCACCCCCTTACGGATTGTCATTAACTTGCGATACACCCTGTATAGTTGGAAAAGTTTAATTACGCATGCGCTAAATTTCTCTTCCACTCTTTATACTCTTCGGCCATTTAGAATGCAGAATGAACTGGATCTTCAACCTTCATCATTCAATCAATATTTGCAGACCAAAAATAAGTTATATGCAGAAGTTTAAAAATGCAGAATTTAAAAAACATTATATCCATACTAAAATATAAATAGCACATCATATTGAAAAATAATTTAAGTTTTAGTCAGAAACGAGTGGAAACATCTCAGTGCGTAGTAGGAAATTCGTTGTATGTATAACTTCGTTCATACATAGCGTTCGATAAATATTTTATAATATCTACCTTCCTAGGCCTCTCAAACCCTTTTCTTCTCCTAAACCAAGTATAATCATTTTTTACAGTGTTTCACATTAAGTTTAATTCATTAAACGTCTTTGCAGATGACCATAAAGAAAGGGAAGAGAAATTTCCCTTAGACGTTATGTTGTTCTTGCTTTTATAATCTAAATAAGAAAACTACAAACTGTATTAAAAATGTATACAAGAATATTTCTGTCGATCATTAAGGGGAGCGAGTAAAATTAAAAGACCTAATGCTATAAAAACATTAATATTCATGAAATGTGAATTTCAAGCAACGCGTACACCGTGACCTCACTCTCATCTGTTAAAGTTTTAACTTTTTATTAAAGTTTCTTTAACGCCCTAAAATTGAATGTTAATTACGCTCCTCTGCGTGGCGTCCCCGGTGTAGCGGGAGCAGCTGATATTGGACCCCTGTGTCGCAAATGCGGCAGAGAGCCTGAAACTCCAGCCCATTTGCTGGGTAGTTGTCCAAACAGTATACTCCTGGTTACTCGGCGACACCACAATGTGAAGCACAGGCTCATTGATCTTCTTGAAGAGATTGGCTACAACTGTCATGAAGAAGTGTACGCCATCGACGATCACGGATCTTCTAGATATGCAGATATAGTCGCCTTTCCACGGAACAGCAATTTGGCATACGTTCTCGACCCAACGGTCCGATATGAAACGAACGATCCTGAGCATTGCGGAGTCAATTGACATGGAAAAGAAAGGGATCTACTCAAAGTCCATTGAATATCTCCAAGACAAGTTCTTAGAGAAATATGGATCGAGGAAATTCGAAGTCAAGGGTCTGTGGTTCGGCGCAAGAGGTACAATTCAGAAAATGACCTGCACTATCTTGCAAGAACTTGGAATCCTGCCGGAACACCTACCTGTTATAGCTGAGTCAATAATTATTGACTCGCTAGGCATAATGAGCCAACATATTTATGGTCACTAAAGGACATCACTCCTGCCGATTAATCACTACTAGATATTTTCTTTCTTTTTTTTTTACATGCAACAAATGTCATTCCTTAGACTACGCTGTCTCTTGTGTTTTTGTTGTTGTTGTTTTGTTTTTTTTTTGTTTTTTTATTAGAAGAACACTTTTTATTTTTTGGCATGTCTAATGCCCACGAAATTTTGGAAACGCATAACGAATTACTTGATGATGAAATAAATGAATGCCTCCGGAATGATCAGCAAGCTGTGTCTCCAGCAACCCAATAAAGTTGGGCAGCCCACTTTATTATTTCATTAAATAAAGTTTTCTTCTTCTTCTATTATTATTGTTTTTTGTTTTATCGATTTCATTATTGGCACTTCCATCGTTATTGGCGTTTACATTCTATTTGAAATATTAGTTTTGTTTAATAAGCTAGTACATATATGCTGACCCAAGATTCAGGTATTAAAAAAAAATAAGATAAGAATTATTAGAAGATTTCTCTTTGCAGTAAAAAATTGATATAGAACAGGAAAAGTGGAGGGTGAATATTTTAATTAAATATTTTCATATAATATTACTCGGGGGAGTTCGGACATTATATATTTTAAAACTAAATATTTTTGCATAAAATATAATTTTTTCGGTCTGAATTTCATGCTACACCACTCCTAAAAAGAAAAGAAGAACTGACCGATATAGAAGTCGCTAAATCAGTGCAATAAAAACATATTTTTTTATATATAAATGTAGTTTTATAAATTATTGTGAGCTAATCCTGGCGATGTACAACTTGGCTTTCTCAACGACTACTTGGTCTGAGTTATACTATTTAGAATATAAAAGAATATATAATAAATTAGAAATATTAAAAGAAAAAAAAACGAATCTATTAGATGATAGGAAAATAAATATCAGACAAAATTCTTATTTAAAAAAAATTTTGTAATTAAGTTTTTAATTTAATTCAGAAGGACATTCTTATAATAAAGTTAATATGAGAAATAAGATCCTTTTACTTATCGAACATTTTTTCAAAGAAATTAATTTGGTCAGCTGCTTTTTATACGGCTGCATTCTCAAGATCAATTAAAATTTTGATGAGTGGAAGTAATAATCGTATACTTTTCTAGCTAAGAAAAGTATTTTCAATTGTAACAGCAAAACAATATGGTTTGTTCTTCTTTACTACACATAATTGGTTTACACATAAGTATGAAACAGTGACGTAGCCAAAGCTTTTGAAAAGCTCTAATATTGCTTTTCCATTTGATTACTAGTTCTGATCCCAACATGGTATAGAATCGCCGCGTAGGCTTTCTCTTCACCTTGCACAGTGCAATCAGAGCTATTTTCCATTTGATTACTAGTTCTGATCCCAACATGGTATACAATCGGCGAGTAGGCTTTCTCTTCACCTTGCACAGTGCAATCAGAGCTATTTTCCATTTTATTACTAGTTCTGATCCCAACATGGTATACAATCGGCGCGTAGGCTTTCTCTTCACCTTGCACAGTGCAATCAGAGCTATTTTCCATTTTATTACTAGTTCTGATCCCAACATGGTATACAATCGGCGCGTAGGCTTTCTCTTCACCTTGCACAGTGCAATCAGAGCTATTTTCCATTTGATTACTAGTTCTGATCCCAACATGGTATACAATCGGCGCGTAAGCTTTCTCTTCACCTTGCACAGTGCAATCAGAGCTATTTTCCATTTGATTACTAGTTCTGATCCCAACAAGGTATACAATCGGCGCGTAGGCTTTCTCTTCACCTTGCAGAGTGCAATCAGAGCTATTTTCCCGTTGAAATAAGTAAGAATCGGTAAATTAGTTTGTCCAACTTTTATTTGGTCATTTTATACCACTACCTTCCGTAAAAACGTAAGAGCTTACGAAATTTTCCTGCTACCATATCTTTAAAGCGTATCGCAAGTCGCCTGGCCATCGAGCTATATGTAAACCAAAATGTGCTTATTTAGACATGCGCACATTCCGAGTATATGTCCATCTATGCTTTTCAAAAAGTATCCTATTATCTGGTCCTCATTAACTTAACATATGTTAAAGGAAATTACGGATTTTACATAATATCAAGTGATTTTCGAGAGTAATGGCTATTTTGAGTCCGTTATTGAATTCAAATATTATTGATAAAATATTTCTATGATTTATTTTAAAAATTGAATATGCTTATCAAATAAAAGTTTCTAAAGACCTCTCTAAGCCACTAGTATCACATTTTTTTTTTTTTTTTTTTGGTCGTGTCAGCTTGATAAACATTAACGCCAGTTATGGAATTTATTCTCTTTTTGCCATGTCAAATTGTTTGTTTTAATTTTAATGATAATGATAATAATTAATGATAATTTTATAAGTTTAAGGAGGATTTTATTCGGAGGTCCCGCATAGTTGGGACAAACTACATTTCGTGTTTCAGCCTCTGAATATTAACCGATTTCAATGTATTTTTTTTTTTTTTTTTAATGAAAGCTAATATTAAACAACTTTGTTCAGCCAGATTTTTGTTTTTTGTTTCCCTTGTTTATAAAATTACGGGTGAATAATTCACGAACTTTTACAATTGAACATAAGATAATTGTTTTAATTTTCATCTAACTCAATATGAGCTGCAGATTGGACTAGTATGACTATCTCCACATTTTCCTGACAGCTGTTTACTGTGCTCCTAATAAACCTCTACTAAGATCAGAAATATTTGATTTCATAGAACCACTTGGATTCCAAATTGCTTCTCGGAGGTGATTTCAACGCTAAGCACCGTCGGTAGGAAACAAGGGTAATTAACTTTCGAGGTCGTACCCTTCTCTCCTCAAAATACTGCTCGACCATTTCCTCAACATCACCCAAATTACTGAAACCGCATTCGATAAGAGAAAAACAAATTAGCTAAAATATTCAATAATTTATCTCCATTTACACTGGTCAACATTTGATCTTAAAAAAAAAATCACTTGGAGCTGTATGGTCCTTATAAGGTTTTTGGGGTCGCTGATTACGATGAAATTCATTAAAGCCCTGAAATATAACTTCTATAAATCGGCGTATAATTATACTAATAACGGTAATGCAAAAAATGTTACTCCTATACGTGTCACTATATTTCTGAAACTATAACACAGTAGTTAAGCTGAAATTTCTTATTGTGTAGATATTCCTCGTAATTTGTTTATTTAATTCTTACTATATTTGTTTTCACTTGGGTAGTTTTTGTAGTAGAAACACTTATTGAGTTGTTTTCATTGGATTATCCCTTTTTTAAGATCAATACTTTGCTAGTAGGATAGTTTCTTTGGAATCTTTTAGATAGTATCATATCTAACTAATGATGTATTATAGTTACTCACTATTATGTAAAATACTGCACGATTTGTAATAATGTCATGCTTAAAAATTGTAATGTCGTACTCAGCACCAAATATCAAATTTGATCTCAAATGTTAAAGTGGCTGCTTCTCTCCTTTTAGATTTCACTACCTATTTGAAAGAACTAGTATTTGTTTGTACCTAATATTTCGTCAACCACTATACTATCATTAAAAAAATCCAAATTTTCCTTTCGTTCTATGATGTAAATATAAGATTATAAGGAATCAGGATAGGAGCAGCTACAACACTTAGAAAAAAATATTTTACTCCAGCAGTTATTATCTTTGAAGTATTTTTTCCCATTCTTTTAAAAAATGTATTTTCCCAAAATATCTAAATATACGAAAACATTATGTAACTATATGGCAGGCGCATGAGTCATGTTTTCAAAATTTCAATTAATGGTGTGTCAATAATCTTTTTCTGAATTTTTAAAAACATTTGGTTTTGAGTTTCTCGTGTCATAGTTCTAATTTCTCACAAGTGTGAAAATAAAAGAGAAATAATCAATGTTAAAAGCAAAGATTCTGGAGTTTCGAAAGAAGTGGAGCAAGAGAAATATGTCAAGGTGACATTTTTGACACAGTGGCGTACGATGATGGATGCGGCGAGAACTTCAAATTAAATAATATATTCATGTTTAATAAACGATTGAAGTAATATAGAATGTTTAAGCATTTTACTTATTCACTATTTACATTCCAATATTTTTGTGAGCTAAGGATAATAACCCTATGTATGAAGTATGTAATAAATATAACAGTGGCTAAAGTCGATCTTAAGATAAAACAACTTGATTCGTTGCGGAATATACTTGTGAAATATATTACTTGCTGTTAAGAGAGTCGAGCGTGAATTGATGTAACTGTGCAGAGTTTATTTTAGATTTTTTTCAGAGCTCTAGCATGGTTTCACTATAAATTCAAAAAATCGAAACACGAAGAAAACGTACAGCCAAAAAGTAGACACAGTATTAGTCGGAGAGCTGGTAACGCCCTATTCATGAAGTGTTTTATGCACCTTGAAATTTTGCTATAATGTACCTCTACGGTAGATAAGAAGATAAGTATGTGTTTCCTAGATGTACCTTGGAACACCAGGTACTAGGGGAAAGGTGCAAAACAATATTGCCCAAAAATGGTGTTTTTTCAGAAGCCAACTATCATTCATATAAACTAATTGCAAATTAAGGCAGTTTTACAATGAATAATAAATAAGGCAGAAACTTTTAAGGGGGTAAAAATTAAAAAAAAAAAAAAAAAATCAAAGTACCTAGTTTTTATTTTTAATATTAAATGAAGTGCTTTATTAACGCTCCGATTTAAACAGGGTCTACAATAAACATATTTGAAAATAATTACAAAAGGGCAGACACTTTTGTTGAGTTTAATTATCAGGAAACATAAAAATAATTGTTGCCTATGATAGACTGCAATGCACTGCGTGTAACCGTGATGGTGAATGACAGCACCGCGCAGTTGTGGTTCTTACCTGCGCTCACATTTGTTCTTACTCACATGAGCTTGTACAGCTGTCCCGGTTTAAATGGCAGCGTGAATAAAACTCTCATTCAATAATAAAATAAAAACAATTATTTTTTTATTTATTTATTTTTTTTGTTTATATGTTATACCCCTTAAAAGTGTCTGCCATATTTATTATTCATTGTAAAATTGTCTTAATTTGAAATTAAAGATAGTTGGCTTCTGAATAAAACTCTATTTTTGGGAAATATTTTTTTGCACCTTTCCCGAATGCGCAGTACCTGGTGTTCCACGGTAAGTCTAGCCAACACTTATATACCTTCTTATCTTATCCAAGAGGTACATTATAGTAAAATTTCAAGGTGCATAAAAGACTTCATGAAACGTGCGGTTACTGGCTCTCGGACTATATTATTTATATCAAAAATGTAGTTTTCTATACCATTGGTTTTATACATTCATATATTACTGAAACTCGCAGTTTAAGGCAAGACTTATCCTTACGTGTTTACCGTGAATGGTGCAGATACATTGATTTCCTTCAATCATAGATTGAGAAATTTTGAAACTTCTGAAGTGTTTTCTTGCCCCGTAGAGGAAAGCAATATGTAAAAGAATAAAAAAAGTGGTAAACAATTAGACTCATCAGTTGTTTCAGTGAATGGTATCAGCACATAAATTAGAGACAAACGTTCCAATTTCCTGTATTAACTCCCATTTCACTATAACACGCACTTCCAACTAATAAATTATATTTTTAACAAAAAGAAATATATTTATCTTGAAATAAATTTGAGGTTGTTGCTTTAGGTCTGTTTAAGCTGCAAGAGCTGGTAAAAGGCCCACCTGGTTCCCGAGCAGAGATGTACATCAGGCAAGCTAATCATGGAAGCTACAGGCATGTTCTCAGGGAAATCAGGCAGAAGGAGATATACAAGGTCATAGTAGACACCAATCCTGCTCATATGACTCACTTCTTTAAAGCTGTAAGTATGCATCTACAGTATGATTAACCTAATTATAAATTTATAGATTTGAAAACATAGGAGGATTAAAAATCATAGCTAAAAAGAGATATAAAAATGAAAGCCAGACTGAAAATTTAAAATCATAGGTAGGCTGAGATTTAAAATCATAGCTAGACTGAGATTTAAAATCATAGCTCGGCTGAGATTTGAATATCATAGCTAGGCTGATATTTGAATATCATAGCTAGGCTGAGATTTAAAATCATAGCTAGGCTGAGATTTTAATATCATAGCTAGGCTGAGATTTAAATATCATAGCTAGGCTGAGATTTGAATATCATCGCTCGACAGGTTTGAAAATCATAACTAGGCTGAGATTTGAAAATCATAGCTGAGCAGAGATTTTAAATCCATAGCCATGCTAAGATTTGTATATTATAGCTAGGCTGAGATTTTAAAATCGTAGCTAGACTGAGATTTAAAATCATAGCTAACCAGAGATTGCTAAATCATAACCACGCTGGAAATTCAAAATCACAATTAGGCTGAGATTTGAAGCTGAGCAGAGATTTTAAATTGATAGATTTGCTAGGATATGTATGTCATAGCTAGACTGACATTTAAATATCATAGCTATTCTGAGACTTGAATATTATAGCTAGGCTTAGATTTGAAAATCGCAGCAATGCCGAGATTTCTATATCATAGGCAGGTATAAAAATAATAGCTACGCTGAGATTTCAAAAGTCTGTTAATCTTCACTCGCTCCTGCCTTATCCCATTCGGGTCTTCAAACCCCAACATGATGAATTAATATAAAACATGAGATTATTAATAATAAATTTTATCTGTTACACAGTTCTGATATTCATTGAATATAATTTGCACATATGCTAACTGAAGCAGTTGTGTGGCATACGTTTTTTAAGTAACATGCTCACAGTACGTTTTGCAGGAATTCAACTATATATATATATATATATATATATATATATATATATATATATATATATATACATATTTATATTGAAACGAATGCGGTTAAAATTTTAGTTAGTTTACATAGCGGTCAAAATAATATTAAAACGACTAAACACGATAAATAAAATTGGTATGCATATAAGAAATTATATTCCTCCTCCATTGGCCTTAGACTAAAATCTGTTCTTCATGATATGGCGTATCTTGTAAATGTGATGATGTAGATCTCCAAGTGAATCTATAATTAAATACTCAGCAATTTTGGGCCAAATTTCGATTCATACTCAAGACATTGAAACATGCGATATCCCTCTCTATGTAACAATTCCATTATTAAAAACATATCTGCATATCTTTTAAATCATTTGTTATATTACTGATTTTTTTTAAAATCCATTAAATTCCATAAAGGGGACATGCCACTCGATGATTTGTGTAATAAATTTTTTGAAACATATATTATTTTTAATCTCATTATCTAGAAAACTTTGAGAGACTAAATGAAGAGTAAAAGAGCTGATATGACAAGTTGGATTGTCGAGCTGGTTCATGAAAGAAATATTAGGACACTGTTTGCACATAAGTTCTTGGACGAGGCCCACTTCCAAGTTGGACAACCTGTACCCTTTGCCAAAGTGGAACGGGGCCAGACAAGTTTAATCAGACAACTTGGGCTCCCCTTCCCTCCTCCTTAAGCCCAGGTCTTCCGATTAAATCAAGAAGTGCTCCATATGCAGGATTAAATAAAGGAACTTTACCAATTGTTGAATTTAACGCTAAAGATCTCTCGATAACATCGATCTATTAGTCTATTTGTCTTGGTATATTTGATTTCTGCATTACTAATTTATTTTTTTTTAATATGTTACCTAAGTAGCAATATAGAAACTGTTACCAAGAACCCCGTTTCTGAATAACAGCGACTAGGACGGAGGTAACATTCACTCAGTAAATACTAGGTTTTAAAACTAAAGTAATTTATTATTCACTAGCTGAATACCCGTGCTTCGTCACGGCAGATAAGTAGTTATTTAATTTTACGTTAAATAATGTAACATCAAAATTAACGCTGCTATGTATATAATTTTGTGCAATTTATTGTAATTGATAAGTAATCAACGTATAATGTTTCTGGACATTGGGGCGCTCCGGACCAGTGTCAAGAAGCAGATAACCTATAGAAAACCCGTTAACTATAGGTTACCAGTAACAGGAGTTTAAGGGTTCGGAATATTATTACCTCGGATAGACCATCACTAGGTACAGGGTGAACTCTATGAGGGACAAAATCACAGTTTATTTCTAGCAACTCAAGGCCTGCCATGATAGTTGAAATGAAGCTCAAATAGAAATAATATTATGAAATAAATACAGTACGCTAACAGCTGACCTGTTATCGTCCTAGCAAAGCTTGCTGCCTTGCCTTGCCTGCTCTCTAACCAAATAGAAATTTAAATCCCTCTAAAAATACTTAAAAATTTAAATATCAAGAAATCCTTTATTAGCAACTGTTTACATTCTGAAGGGAGTGGATTGAGCTGGGCGATGATAGGTCAGTGAGTGAGTGAGTGGTATTTGACAAATATATAGTAGATAAGTAGGCAAGACAAATAGACTCACATGAACAATTAAATAATGAAATGATATTGCGAATAATAATATGCAAATAATTTAAAAAAATAAAAGTCTTCTGCTTGATGCTAGACAGGGAAAAGAAAGTATGACAGGCGAAAATAATAAATGAAGATATTCAGAATAAAATAGGAACTCTTAATAAATAAATAGCATGCAACACTTGTTTAATACAAGTAATTATACAATGGCAAATGCAATCATTAAATAAATAAATCATACTTACACCTAATGTCCATAGGTAAACGAGCATGGCCTCCATGGTTTTTATTGCACACAAATAAGTTCATTGTTCACACAATAAAAAAGTCCGACTCGCAGGAACTGCATCATCTTAGCGCGGTTCCGTTCTTATCCGAAGTGCGATTAGGAAAGGAATAGTAGCTGCTATCGGTAAGTTTTGATCTTTCGATAAAAATATAAAATAAAATCTCAAAGAGAAGGAAGCTTAAAGCGCCACATATGGGAACTGGCAGTTTTCTAAGCGGATGGGACTCTCCCGCCATCGCGACGCTCACTCTAGGAAAACTCTATTACCAATATGATTCTTATTTTCTCAGCTTTAATGAAATACTCATTCCACCGTTAAATAAACTTAAAAAACAAAAGTGAGGTAAACAGTGACAAAAACCCGTTTAAAATAACAAAACTAACACTTTCGTAGTTTTATGCACTTACTTCTCCGACTGACATTGCCCCATCGAAATTTGCTTCAGAATCTTTTTTTTAGAGAATTTAGTAAGCTTTTGAATGGTTACATCGTACTTCCCACGATTTCTTAACTGTTTTGAAGATATTAAGGGGGGAAAATGGTGCTAATACCTACCGATAGCTGCTATATTCCTTCACTAATCGCACTTGAGATAAGAACGGAACCGCGCTAAGATGAAGCAGTTCCTGCGGGTCGGACTTTTTTTTTGTCAGACAAATTAATGTATTATGTTTATATTATAATATATATATTATCATTATAAGCAGAGCAAATCACATTAATTGCGGTGTCAAATATTGTTGCTAGCTAAATCTAAGTATAATATAAGCTCATAAGGAAAAAATGGTGCTAATGACGAGGATTTCGATACACCATAAAAGAAAAAAAGAATTAAGGACAATATACAAAGATTCCGAAGTATTTCATGTCTGTTAATAAAATATTTTATTCTAATCCCAATAACGCAACACTTACACACAAATAAACTTTTTTAGGTATTTATATAATACGTATAAAATAAGATTATAAAGAGCAATCCTCTGTGGCATACACCAAGTACTACCACCGTGTGGAGTGCAACTAGTATAAACCGGTACGTCAGTACCACTGTGGTATGTAAAGAGCGGCTGTTCTGATACTGGCAAAAATTAGAAATCCTACATTCCTACAGTTGTTTGGAGGCTTATCTTTATGACCCTAGAAAGGAACTTACAGATGACGAGGGTACACTGGGAGGTACCTGGGGACAGGGAAAATGCCCCCCACCCTAAGCCTCCTAGCTCCTCACCTTCAAATTCCTATGATTTTGTTCAATGAATTTAAACAAAAAAATTAATAAATAGATAAAAACTGCTGAAAATAGGGAATACTAAATACAATTCTAAAGAACGAAATCAACACCAGTACAGTAATCTAGATATTCATAGGGCATCTTCGAATTCCAAGATGCCGTTGAAACAAAATATTGTTTCTATTTATACTTATCCTGTTTTATTGACTAATACATTTGACTACTATAAGCAATCACAAAAATAACGAGCAGTGAAAAACACTGTGGGAAACACACAAAAAGATTCGTTCAAATAAACGAAATTACTTATGTTTTAAGCACTTATTTCTCCAAATATGACAATCCCATCGCAAATGTCTTCAAAACATTTTTTGTAGAGAATTTAGTAACCTTTCGAATGGTAATCTTTTGCTTGCCAAGATTCCGAACCGTTTACGTGATATTAATGAAAATATACGAAGTTCCCAAAACTTTTCATGACTAAAAATGAAATATTTTATTTTAATCCTTACTTTACTCCAAACGTAACCAAATTTTCAACATATTAGTTTTGATAAAATTCAAACATGCAGAAAATGTTTCAACTGAATCCCATGATTCTAAGTACCAAAATCAAAGACAAAAAGAACAGTTCGAATAAGCGAAATCAATTACATTAAAGTTTTAATTACTTATTTCTCCGATTGACATCGCCTAATCAAAACATTCATCAGAACCTTTTTTGTAGAGCACTTAGTAAGCTTTCTAATGGTATTCTTCCGTTTACCAAGAATCTCAACCTTTTTCGAGATATTAAGGAAAGTATACAAAGTTACCAAAACGTTTTATGTCTGTATAATAAAATATTTTATTCTAACCCTTCCTTAACTCCAAACGTAACCAAAAGTTTAACATGTTAGTTTTGATGAAATTCAAACATGCAAAAAATGTCTCAACTGAATCCCATGATTCTAAGTACCCAAACCAAAAACGGTATTCAAAAACTATTTTTCCAATTTTCTCGAAAACGGTTAAAGCTATCGCCTTGAAAATGGTTTCATACGTTTTCCCAGCCCAAGAAGCCTATAAAACGAGTACTTACAAGCTTATGAACTCAAAAACGTAAGCGTTACGATTTTTTTTTGCGCGAATTTCGCCCTAAACGCCATCTTCCAGTGGGCGGATTCTGCTGGTTAACGAACTTGACCTTTCAAATTGGACGACGGATTTTTGTACCAAATTTCATCACAATCGGACCATTAGGGAAGCCAAAAATGAGCGAACAGACCAATATATATATATATATATATATATATATATATATATATATATATATAAATATATACATATATATATATATATATACAAATTTGAACCACCGTTATTTTCGGTCTCACACTAGGGAGATAGTGTGGTCAATACTATGCTCCGGCCGCCTGATTTTCCCCTTGGCTGCTTCGACTGCTAGAGTCATTAGCACCCAAGGTACCCATTATTAATTAAATTAATTAAAGGCTGGGTGAGCCTAGGGACGATCTGGGACCTCAAATCCAACCCTCGAACGGCAGCACTAGAAGAAAAAATCTTCAGTGCGCGCTCGGGTTTTGAACCTGGTCTTCCAGCTCATTAGTCGAGTGCTCTACCACTGAGCTAACCTCGCCCCATATATATATATATATATATATATATATATATATATATATATATATATATATATATATATACAAATTTGAACCACCGTTATTTTCGGTCTCTAGGGGTTCTGAAACGCGAAATTTTCTAGTCAGCACTTCCGGATTGTTTCATTGTATCAACCCTATAAGCGGGGTTCCTCCCTATGGGGAGGGAGGAACCGCGCTAAAACACAATACTTTCTTACTTGCAGGACACTAAACTATACACTCACATTTGAAGACATCTGCTGAATAACTAGACGCTTCCAGGCATATTACAGACATTTCTAAACCTCTGGTTATGGTAATAATTGAATCAAAGACTCACCTTAATGCTGGTTCATTAGACCATATAGGTACTACCTTGAAGGAGTGAAATCGCAGTAGATGCAAATCCCTTATAAATAAATAATAATGATGACGGCAAGGTTGACCAACCCAGAATTCGTTGTCTCTCACATACCCTCGTTTGGAGGGACATATATATATATATATATATGTGTGTGTGTGTGTGTGTGCGTGTGTGCGTGTGTGTGTGTGTGTGTGTGTGTGTATTTATGTATAGGCGAATGTGTGTATTTGAGACATCTAATGAATTGAAATGACTGCTATACAAAAAAACACCGCTAATTAAATTCCTTTTGTAAAAATTTCAGATAAAAAATTCATTATGTCCAATCACTTTGTTGTGCTTTTATTTTATCATAACCAATTCACAATTAAACTAAATACGAATGAATTGTTCCTGGTAAAGGGAATTTCCTTATTATTGAGCGTTTGTGTTGTATAAAATATTTTTGTTTTATTTTTGTTGGATTAATCAGATCAGATTACGTTGGTGGATTCTAGAGTGGTACAAATCATAAACATAGAAAACACACACACAAAAAAAAATATTTACTTACCTACATAAAGAAAAATCATCCCTAAATGTTTTCTGGCATTCCACTACTTAAGAGAGAACCACGACCGTACGTAGTGTGCTTGTCACCCATAACAAGACTTCATTAAAATGAAAGAAAGAAGTAAACTAATTTGATACACTTACGACTAAAAATATGTTTTAATAACAATAAAAAGTATATGGAACACCTTTACTACGCTTTCTTTTTTAGTAAACGTATAGAGTGCAAGATGCTGAAAAATCTATTCCTAAATAAAAACAATATCAACTTAGAAAATGCTATAATGTAAATTGTAAAGCACATAAATTGAAATAAAAATTACATGAAAATCTGATTTAATAATTGTTAATAATAGATAGTTAAACTGGTTGAAAGAAAAGTGTCTTTATATCCGAAAATAAATTGAAATATATTAAAACTTCACCCTAGTTCTTTTCTATCAAGTATCATCTTTTCATTTTCCTTGGAGAAGAGGTAGTGTGATTCTCTGTACTTTTTCATCACATGGCAACACGCGAGTGTTTTTTCTGTGCAATCTCAACAAGAAAGAAGACACGCAACCTTCTTTGTTGTTTAGATTGCACATAGTGTGCATGTCACCAAATATGTAATGGCCAGCATATATATATATATATATATATATATATATATATATATATATATGCTATTTTGACTCATTTTCTCCTAACAGTAGCCCTGCAAGGATTCAATTTTGTCTTTACGTCCTGTGCAGTAATATCACATGCAATCATTAACATACTTTTGTCACTTTGCTATCATTGAGCCCAACTAGTAATTTGCAAAAATCTAACTATAAATTAATCAAAAAAGATCAAAAGAGGAGCAACATTTGCGAAAAGATCACAACAAAAGCTAATAAAACACAACAAAAAAAGTTGAACATTTAAAATAAAAAAATGTATCAATTTAATAGTTCTAAAGAGATTCACAATTTATGGCAACGAAATTCTCCCGCTGTAAATTTCTTTAGAACCTATTTTAATTACAATATGTCGTTCGTGACTCATTAAGCTCCTTACACTCAATGACAAACATTTACAGCACACACCCTATTGTCATAGAGATTTTTACACATTTATTCCAACTACAAACAAAGAACAGACATATCACTATGTTTTGGTTACCTGGACATGAAGGGATTTCACAGAGCACTACAGTAGACTTACTAGCGAAAACTGCAACTCAAAGACCTACACCTGACCTGAACAAAATGACAGCAACTGACCTATGCAAACTAGCTGAAAATAAGACAGTAAACGACTGGCAGACAGAATGGACTAACTCTCAAAGCAAACTGCGGGAAATAAAAAATACAATAATACCCTGGTCAAGAGAAAACCTAACAAGACGAGACCAAGTTATTATTACAAGACTTCGCTTAGGACACAGTTTACTAACGCACTCCTATCTAATGGAACGACAAGACAGACCTGTATGCGCATGTTGTAACGAGACATTAACAGTTAAACACATACTTACTGACTGCAGATTACGAGACTACCTAACAATTCCTCATGACTTACACGACTTACTTGCCGAAAATAGTCCACATATTAACACCATACTAACTCACTTAAAGACAACTAACCTATATTCAAAAATCTAGCCTTATCTCCAATTTACCTCCTAAAGTTAATTTAAAATAATGAACGAAATAGCCTTTATAAAATCATTTACATTTTTAAGAAATTAAGTTAATTAACCTACATTTAAATATAAAGCCCTATCTCCAATATAATCTTACCTCTTCTACCCTCCCCCCACTTTTTTTTTTTTTTTTTTTTTTTTTTTTTTCCCCTCTTCACACTCTATTTAATATCTATCATATTACCGTATTGTTATTGTGAAATATATTATATAAAACATGTTATTGTTATTATTAATTAGCTCACTAATGTACTAGCTATCCTCATAAAATGTACTGACTTGTTATATATACAATGTGCAAAAAGTATTTTGTAATATCGTGATGTATGTTAAAGAGCAAGTCGCCAAAAGTTGCGAAACTCTTAATAAATAAATATCAAATTAATTACAATATACAATAACTCTGCTGAGAAAATGCTCATAGTTTCAAAGCAAGTTAAGTATAAAAAAGAAAATTATTGAAGCACATAAAAGCATATGTAGATATATATACACACACACACACATATGTATATAAATATATATCCATTTACATTGTCATGTTCAAGTAGTAGTGAATCATTTACTTAACTGTAAATCAACTCGAACTAAGTGGTACTTTATTTTCATTGTTACATCGGAGTTTCAGCAGTCAATTACTTTGTACCTCGAGTTAATTGGATCTAACAATCATCCCTTCTCTTCTCAAATCTAGTTTAGAGGTTGTCTAAAGTTTCATTGAACTGATGGTTTCACATTATTGTAACTTCATTGTTAGTCCATTTGGTATTAGGCCAATTGATCAATGTTAATAAACTTTAGGGAGCAATAAGGTGGCCGAGGCCTGGCCGAGAAACGGTGTAAAATCAAACCAGCATTTGCCGAGCCCGCATTTTAACGGTGTCCCGACCGTGCTCCGGTCTGGAAAGGGGACTGGACATTTTTTCCCGGCCCGGCCCGGCTGAGTTGTGCAGCAGTATTTAATTACATGATTGCAATCATCATTAATAATAAACTGTTCACTTGGGTATTAACGTCGTTAATTTAACGACTTGCCTGAGACACAATGCTAATCGCTCGGTAGGTAAATGCGTTCATGTAATGGCGTATTCTTTCGTGAGACCATCTTTTACTTTAAGAAGTAAATCATTAAAGCATTTTTCGGACATTCGAAAATAACCAAAGAATTGACTTTCATCGTCCTAAAGTTTTTTTATATAGCATGGCAAATTCTCCTTCCAACTTCCGCTTTTGCCAAAATTAAAGCACGCCCAATCTTCTTGAAGTCCAGCAATTAGTTTCTGCCTTTCCCGTTCAACAAGTGCAATTGCAATTGGTGCTAAATCGTCTTCGGAAAAGTACATTTTTGAGGCGCAAGTAGACGACACGTCCATGGCACGGATGGAACTGACGGAATAGCCCAGGCCTATTCACGCTGCACCGTGTACGGGCCTCCACCGAGCCGTTGCAACCGACTTTAAACCCGAGCCCGGTTGAGGCCGGTCGAGCCTTCGTGCCTTTTGTGCCTTTTTCCATTTGTGCCTTAAAAATTTTCTTTCCTGAAGAACATTTAGGAGCAATTGCACTTAATGAAGAGGAAAGGGAGAAACAAGTTACTGGATTTAACTATTATTTATGATAAGATGTGCATCCGATTCGGCAAAAGCTGGAGAGAGAATGTGCGATGCTATATGAAGAACTTTTGGACGATGAAAGTAAATTCTTTGGTTATTTTCGAATGTCCAAAGAATGTTTTAATGAAGATGGTCTCACGAAACAAGAAAAAAAAATGCATAAAAACCCAAAATATTTTGAGCAATGGATTTAGGTCATATCAAATTGCTTTGAAGTTTTTTACTTGTGGCGGAAATTGACCTTTTATTAGACCTACATTCCATTCTTGGTTCTACTACCTCCAACATCCTAAAATATAGATTTGTTTTGGTGTACTTTATCTCCATTGCTAAAGCTTGCATTCAACCTTCAAATAATGTATTAGACTGTGAGCCACCAATAATTGCTATCTCCTATTGTATTTAATTTCAAAACGAATAGGATATAAATAACTGATTAGTTAAACAACATTAAAATGCAGATAAGAACTAAGTGTGTCAGGCGTTTCTTAAGAATTGTTGATTTGAATGAAACGGACAGATGCTATGTTTCCGACTCATATTTAAAAAAAATAATAACAGAACTCACAAGGCATATATAAAAAAAAAATTCTAAGATAAGATCTGGCATGAATAACAAAAAAAAAAAAAAAAAACAATAGGACGCCGAAAATTCACTTGCCAGATAGATGTAATAGCTAGATTCATTTAAGTTTATACCGAACATTTTGGCTCTTCTGACAACATCTTTTATTTATTTTATTTTTTTTTTTGTTTTAAACAAATCTTGAAATAATTATTAAACCTCTGCATAATGTACTTTTCGGTATTCGCATTAAGGGATTAAATCTTCAAATCGTTATTTTTTTTAGAAATACGGGTTAATATACCGTCAGTGACTTAATTTAAAAATATTTACTTTTTCTAAAAAAATAGAGGTGTTCAATTTTAATATGAGTAAACGAATAATTTACCCAAATAACACAGAGACTCGATTTCACTGCTACAAGAATACAAGAAACGTTTTTAATATTTAATATTGAATTTTTATTCTGATGACGCATTATTCCGAAAACAGTTCAACAGTATTAATAGTGAAAAATTGCTTATAAAAACAATCATTACTAGAATACAAAAAAATTCTACACCTAACATCTGTGAACATAAATAAACAAACGATCAGAATTATCTCCAGAATCTAACCCTAACTCAAAAGATATTGGGTGCACAGTTTTGTCTTTCTCTTTTTTATATAAGTTATTTAAAGGGAAATTATAAGTCAAGCCATAGATTTTTTTTATTAGCCTTCTAATTTACTAACTCAGCCACAGATTTTTCATTTTAATAACCACCATGCTGAGTTATATTTATAGTTCAATAACCACCGTGCTGAGTTATATTTATAGTTCAATAACCACCATGCTGAGTTATATTTATAGTTCAACTAGCTGTTACCCGGTGTGCCGTGCTACACCTACTTTATATTAAATAGGTGTTACCGGGTGTGGCATGCTACACATGTTTCATATTAAATACCTGTTACCCAGCATGTCATGGTACTCCTACTTTATATTATATATTAAAATGAATGATTATATGACACTTGTTCAAATTATGAGAAAGTAAGTTTACCCTGGGGGGGGGGGATAAATGAAAGAATTCATTTTAATAAGAAGGAAATAGTTTAAAGACAATTCCATAACAGCAAATTAAAATGATATAAACTTAAATATTAAAAGTGAAATTAAGTTAGGCTTGCGATGGACAAAACATTATGAAACAATAAAAATGATATAAAACTTTATATTATATATTAAAATGAATGATTATATAACACTTGTTCAAATTATGAGAAAGTAAGTTTATAAGTTGAGAGCTCAGTTAAAAAATTGTTTTTTCAAATTTTCACTGAATGTGGGGTGGAAAATAAATTAAACCTTATTTTAAAAAGTATACTGGAATCATGTAATTGTAGTACCACTTTAAAGAAAATCCTAATCAAACTACGTGTTTATAATTTTTTAAAGAAAATAATGTGTGGTCCATATATAAATATATATTAAAAAATAGCAACAAAATGAAGCATTTAATTAAGGTCATTCTTACTTAGTTATAAGTTTTAATCTAGTATAACTGAACCTATTCTTTATTTGTATTGTTTTTGTTTTTTTAAATATAATATTAATATGTTATGTTCTATACCTTTTCATGTAATAATCTGTAACTAAGGTTTTTCTTTCTATGATTGAAAAAGTAATTGATGCAGGATTTATGTTAATTGAGCCAAAAGGAAAGTATTAAAAACTTTTTGTTCCAAATAAACTTTCACATTTTGTTGTTGACATTTTCCATTATATTAAAGCTTCTCTTTCAAATCTTAAGGTTTATGAGCTCTTCTTTAAGGATAGCCCTTTTGTCATAGGAAATAGGGGTATCTAAGAAAAACAAATTTAGATATTTTTGTTGCAGCTATAGACAACAATGAATTAAAGCTATTTGGGAATTTCAATAAGGACTTATACTAAATAAATTAAAGGGGGATTAATTTGATTTGGCGAGGGGTCGAGGTTAGCTCAGTGGTAGAGCACTGGACTAATAAACTGGAGCACCTGAGATCGAATCTCGAGCAAACAATAAAGATTTTTTCTTCTAATGTCTTCGTTCTTGGGTTGAATTTGGCTTCAATGGCAGTCCCTAGGCCAACCCAACCTTTAATAAATTTACCAATGGATACCCTGGGTGCTAATGGCTTGAGGTGTCGAAGCAGCCTAGGGGAAAATCAGGCGGTTGGAGCATAGTACTCACCACACTATCTCCCTAGTGTGCTGTACAGTCATGAATCCGATTCCTCTATAGTATCTGCCACTTAGGGTCCTCGTGGCCTTTTTTTTTTTTTATTTTGCAACAATATTGCGCTCAAATTGCAAGCGTATTTAAATAATGGAGTAGTCAGAGGATATAAATATCTCAGACAAAAGAAAGCAGATATAAAAATGTAATAAAACTGCTGGGTGTAAATATGTCAATAATAAAGAGGCTTGGCATATTTAGATTAATAGAAAATTGCATGGAAAATTCAATTCACCTGGGGGGGGGGGGGATAAATGAAAGAATTCATTTTAATAAGAAGGAAATGTATTAAAGACAATTCCATGACAGCAAATTAAAATTATATAAATTTAAATATTAAAAGTGAAATTAAGTTAGGCTTGCGATGGACAAAACGTTATGAAACAATAAAAATGATATTAAACTCCATGGTTGCTGCCTTCTCCTTATTGGAACATATTTTTTTAAAGGTTCTAAGATTGAGGGCTTGGAGGAATAATTTATGATAATAAAGTAAATATTTTTGGTACAAATCTAGAAGAGAATGTAATTGATTCCTTGTAGGAGTTATTCATAATGGGTATTACTACCATATTTTTTAAAATTAAATGTGCCTTTTGACCCTTTTTATAATTAAAATTGTTGAGATAAGAAATTATTTAAAAGTAGTAAAAGTGTGGGAGATTCATAAAAGCATGTCAAGTTCATATCCATTTATTACACACACAAACAGCAAGATGTACATCACTTCACATTATAAATTGTATAACCGACAAAAATGTTCCTCCCTAAGGCAGGAAGTATGAACAATATATGAAATATAAAATATCAAATTTAACATATTCCTGAATTTCTCAAATGTTTCTTTACACAATGAGTTTTTAAGCATGTCTCCAATATATTCATTTGACTCAAATGTTAGACAACTCCATTTTTTTCAATTGAAAAAATACCAATCTCCTCAAATATGCACTTCCGAATTGATTTTACCATTTAAGAATGCAGTCTCTATGTCCAACTGGTCAACATTTTGCATTTACAACTTTCTTATTTTCAACTAAATCCCAAGTATTATTTTGTTTAAAACTATACATTTGTATTTATCCAAGGCTTTCATCTAAAAATAAATCAAGTCCGGTTCCTTTTCTTCATTAAAATTTTTCATCAGTTCCCACTAACCTAACTATTAACTAATCATCATCATCAACATGCATAGTGACTATGATTTTATTATTCAAAAGTACTCCCAAGCTTCACTATAACGGATTAAAATGCAAATATTCACCTTCTTACCCCATTTAAGTCGTTATTTGTTCTGGTTTCTTAAGAACAACTTTACTACCATATAAACGTAACTTAGAAACATCTGGTTTCTTTCCAAATATATTTTATAGGATGTTTTATTCTCAATGGTTTTAGCTAAAGAGCGATTTTTCAAATAAGTTGCTCCACAAACAATTTTTGGCCAAAACTTTTTTACAACAATAGATTCTGCCAGTAAACAATGACATATATTCATAATTGTTCTAAAAAATTGGTCAGCAGTTCCCTTTAATTTGTGAATATATGAGGGCATGGATTAATTTAGGTACTCTTATTCTTTGTAAAAGCATAAATCATACTATTTAAATATTCCTTACCATTGTCACATCTCATAATTTTAATTCTCTTATTGGTTAATTTTCCAAGCAATTAAACACTTCTATATTCTATATTAACACCATGTATGGCATAACTAAAAGATGAAAATAGACAAACAAAGGTTAAAACTGAAATGTTTTAAAACACAGTTTTAACGAAATGTTTCGAAAAAGATTTGTTAAAAACATAAACCGTTTAAATGTATTTGCAAGCTTTTACTAAGCAAATGCATGTGATAAAACGGAGGCAAAAATTAATTATTAAAGGCATAGTTTTTAATAAGCAATAAAATAGCATAGTAACAAAAATAGTAAACAAAGGGAATGGAAGTTAAACTTATAGGTCTACTTACTTGACTTACATGGTTATAAGATAAATGAAAACACCAAACTTAAAAAAGTTTGATACAGACACTTTTGCAAACTTTATGAAGTTTGATTAACGCACGTTTGAAAACTTAAAAAGTTTGCAGACACTTAAAAAAGTTTCATGAAACTTAAAAAGTTAGATGTATGAATGTTAGATATAAACACTAAGGCTAAAAAAAGAAAAAATGTTCAAGCTTAAAACGTAAATGTTTTGGAGCGAAAAATGGCTTCTAAGCCCAGTGTTGTCCTACAGAAATAAATTTATGTTATACGATATATTTACTTTTTATTACTTTAAGATAGACTTAAAAGACTAAAAGGTAGGCTTAAAAAATGTTCAAACTTAAAAAAGTTCAAAGTTAAAAAAGTTTGATACACACGTTTGCAAACGTAATGTAATTTAAATTGTAATTTCTAATTAAACAAACAAAGGTTAAAACTGAAATGTTTTAGAACAAAGTTTTAACGAAATGTTTCAAAAAAGATTTGTTAAAAACTTAAACCGTTTAAATGTATTTTCAAGCTTAATTCTGTCGCAAAACTGAATAACACCTAGGAGCCCAGTGTTGTCTTACTTGATATATACTTCTTAAACAGAAATATGATTTTTCTCCAAATTCTGAGAATATAAGGCTATTTTGAGAATAGGTAAAACTTTAAAAGAAGTTAAAATAAAACTCTAAAAATAAGTATAACTTAAAAAAAAGAAAAACAAAAACAAAAAGAATGTAAAACTTAAAAAAAGAAGAGTTTTGTTGGCTTGCTAATTTCCATCTATATTGCCGTTCTTCTTTGAAGAAGTTGCAACACTGGAAGAAAATGGCTATTTCGGAGAATTTACTCCTTCATAAATGACATTTTCGAAGGCGTAACTCCCGAACTGTGAATCCTAGAAGATTTTGAGCTAGACTACGAGATTTCCCGGATCAAGACGTATCTATGTGCGAAGTTTGGTCAATATCAGACAAACGGTGTGGATTTGTATAAGGAACAAACAAACAGAAAAACAGACAAACAGACAAACAGACAGACACGTGATTTTTATATATATAGATAACCACCATGCTGAGATATACTTATAGATCAATAACCACCATGCTATCTAATACACTAACTCAGCCACAGATTTTACATTTTATTAACCACCATGCTGAGTTATAGTTATAGTTCAATAACCACCATGCTGAATTATAGTTATAGTTCAATAACCACCATTCAATCTAATTTACTAACTGAGCCACAGATTTTTCATTTTAATAACCACCATGTCGAGTTATAGTTATAGTTCAATAACCACCATGCTGAATTATAGTTATAGTTCAATAACCACAATGCTGAATTATAGTTATAGCTCAATAACCACCATGCCGAGTTATATTTATCGATCAATAACCACCATGCTATCTAATATACTAACTCAGCCACAGATTATACATTTTATTAACCACCATGACGAGTTATAGTTATAGTTCAATAACCACCATGCTGAATTATAGTTATAGTTTATTAACCACAATTCCATCTAATTTACTAACTCAGCCACAGATTTTTAATTTAAATGTAGATTTTTAGAGGCAAATAATGCTATTAAAAAGAAGTTTGTTTTATTAGCACCCTTATTTAAATTTTTCAAAAGACCACATTTTATTTACGTTCCAATTTTACTAATTTTTTTTTCGTTTATATCAGAGAGGAACTAGAACCTACCACAATAAGTTCTGTTTAAATTTACCAAAATTATTTCCTCCTCTCATTTTTTAAGTTTTTATCAAAGGACATTTTAAATTGAACGACACTTGCTGTGAAATTATTTTTCTTCTAAATTAATGAAGAAAACTGATTATTTTCCGTATATTAAGGCAATATCAATGAGTTCCACTATGTTCTCATTAAAATTGCTTTGAGTCAAAAGCCATGATCAAAGTGTTTCCCCTATGAACGGGTTTCTTTGAAAATGGATATGTTAGTTAACCTTTCATTAACGTTTTCTCAGCCCTCTCTTCCTCAGTCGCCAACATTTCCTATTAAAATTTAATATTAATCTTACAGAAAATATACTGCTAAAGGACTCCAATATTTTTTTTAATATATCAATAATACTCTTTATGTAAAAAAAAAAAAAAAAAAAAGAAGAAAATACTTCCTAATAAACCTTTTCCATGCTCTCGTTAGGGAATACCGCGAAGACTGGTAAAAATTACTTATTTTTTCCATCAACCCTCCGTCGAGTGCTTCATATATTTTTGAAGAATTATACTAACTAAGAATTATAACAACTTTATTAAGAATTATACCAACATGGAATCAAGCCATCTACCTCCTAAACCATCAATAAGCCCATGGACGTTAAAAAACCCAGACATTGACTTGTCATTAGGGGCGCTTAAAAAAAGTGATGCGTCGCCGCAAATCTACAAAGCACTCTTCCAAGAAAAAAAAGACTCTAGAAGCTGCTATCAAATATACACTGATGGCTCTAAGACAGAAAGAGGTGTTGGTTTCGGGGTCCTCATGCCTGATGGAACCGGCATAAGGACTCCGTTATCAGCATGCACTAGTGTCTACCATGCCGAACTGATGGCGATAAAGGATGCTATAAATCAATGTATGAATCTCCAGGAATATGTTGTAATCTGTAGTGATGCAAATAGTGCACTCTTGGCGATTCATGACAAGTTCACTAAGGACCCACTCCTTCGAGCTGTTCATGATTCGCTGGGGACATTACAGCTACAGGGGAAAGAAGTTTCATTCATATGGATTCCAGGCCATGCAGGAATCCTAGGAAATGAAAAAGCAGACATCCTAGCTAAGGAAGCGACTTCAATGGCCCTCCCGGCGAATTCTTGGTCACACCCTCGAGACGTCAAATAAAAGAACTCTAATGGGAACAGTGGCAAAGAAGATGGGAAACAAGCACAACCCACTTGAGAACATTTTATCCCTCAGTTCGCTCTACAATCGTCTACGATGACCTTTGTCGACGAGACTCAGTGGTAATTACAAGGCTGCGTATTGGACACACTCGTCTAACACATGGCCATCGCCTTGTCGGTAGGCGTCGCCCAACGTGTGATCATTGTGGTGATGTACTTACCGTGGATCATATTTTAGCGGAATGCTCCCAGTTGCAAAGAGACATGTTGTTTGATATTAACAGTAAAGAAATTTTGAATAAAACAGAAACATTTCAGAATATTATTGATTATCTTAAATTTATTAAAGCATACATACAAATCTTAAAATGTAACATCCCTTGAAAAAAAATATAGAGATTTAGATTAAAATATAAAATTGTTTAATATAAGCATTAGTAAAGATTTTAAATTACAAATATTATATAATATTCAACTAATTTAAACAGTAGGGTATTGTGCTAAAGGCCATTGTAGCCGACGCACAATAAATTATAAAAAAAAAAAAAAATATATACCAACTAAGATTAGGTACGACTAAAGTTTGAAAAAAATGTATTTTATAATTACAAGATATAATTATAAGAATTGTTCTTTAAAGTTATCAGGTTATACTATTTATATTACAGATAGGGCACACTTCACTAACTCACTCATATTTAATGACAAAAAAATAAACCACACACATGCCTACAAGTTAAAATTACTCTCTCATTAAAATCCTCAGTGATAATTTTTATTATTAGTCCTTAAACTCTTAACATTTCTCGAGAGGGCAATTGTGGGAAAATATACTATATAATTGTGAAACTTCGTTCTCATTGATTTAATTTTAAAATACTGGTCAAAGTTTAATATTTAAAACGTTGCCCTACCTGGGAAGTTCTTCCTAGTTAAGGCTCAAATGATATGTATACAGTTGTTGCTCTAAAAGGAGGCGTTTGGTGGCGTAAAACATGTAAATCACAGATAAGTGCTTTGTCAATATATGCCCTTTAGTAATTTTTATAATACAGTGTATGGAATTATAGGAAACGAAATAAATGAGATTTCATGGTGCAGTAAGACGAGAATAATTGCGACGAAAGAAAAACATAGAATTCGATTCTCTTATAAAAAGTACTTGAGTTAAAGCATCTGTGCTTTGCTTGGGTTCATGAAGCAGAGAAACACATTTTCTTTATGAGTTTTATCATTTTTTTTTACAACATTGGCGGCGTCCTTTAAGACTTCATTAAAAGCGAATCCCTCATTCCCTAGCTCTCTTTTTTTCTCTAACAATTTCTTACCGGGTTCCTTTACGGCCTTCAATTTCATGCAATATTCTATGCTTGTTATTATTATTATTTTTTTTTTGCCAAGGTCGTTAGCATTATTTAAATTCTTTCTCTTTGATGCGCCCAAAGTAAATGCATAACTCGTTAAAATAATAATAATAATAATAATAATAATATATATATATATATATATATATATATATATATGTATATATATATATGAACTTACGAAAATAACTATATATATATATATATATATATATTTAGTAATATATATATTATTTTTTATTTTTTTTTTATTATTTTTTTATTTTTTTTTTATTTTTTTTATTTCTGGTGCATGTGCATCTGGACCATTCGTACCGGGCTATCTATAAGTTGCCCCTTTTCCTAAACATCCACGGTGGCGCAGGGAATTATTTCAGCTGCCCGATAGACGAAAAATCTCATCCTGCTGCAGGCGGTACTCGAACCCGCATCTACCGCATGAGAATTAAATGCGTTGGCCACGGTACTACCGGGAGACTTCGGGAAGATTATTACTTACAAGACTCCTTGAACACATAAAAATCATTAAAAATACTGATACGAAAACGTCAACAGGGGATGAAAATTTGTTTAACTGTTAATCAGAATGTGTGGTAATACAAAGTTTCTAGACAAGGCATCAATCACACGTAAGAGTATTTTTTTTTTTTATGTTTTACTGACATCTGGGCGTTTAGTACCGACATTCATGGTGCGGCAAGGAACCTTGTCAACACGCATGAGTATTTAAGGCGTTAGCCAATAGGCCACAGGTAGACCCACGTACGAGTATTTTCCGTAAGATGGATAGTAATATCCCCCAACCCGCGGAAGAGACAGGATTTGATCAGCTGCTTATGAATTCAATAGCGCAGGAAGGGTCGAACAATCATAGGTCTAAAAAAGCTACTTACGCCCCTTCACGTAAAAGTAGGCTAAAACCATTATTTATTTTCAGGATCCCCTTTGAGAAGGATGCAGAATGTCTGAAGAATTGTCGGTGATCACCACTTTTTACTGCGTCATGTCTAGGTGAACTTAAATTAAAGTAACATGGACAGTGGCGAGAATTAAGAACTTCCATACATACTTATATAAAGATCAAACTAGAAAAAGTAGAGGTGAAGATGTTAAATCACCTGTAATCCAGAAAGATTGACACCAATCCCCTAAACAGGACTAAAACACTCCAGAGTGAGAGTGATTCAGCTCCCAGTAAAGAAACAAGTCTCCTGGTGTCTTCGTCAAAATAACGTATAAATAACTAATGAACATCGCCCAGGAGAGAAAAAAAGTTCCAAAACATTTTCTCAACTCATCCAAAATTCAATATATTGTTTCACTATTTTTAGGTCAAAACTTTATGAATATTCAAAGTGCTGTTTTTTATCCAAAAGATCAAATTATGGATTTTCTTTCCTTTTTCCCAAACAGTATTTTCAAGTTAGCTTAAGATAATTATATCCCTGCTATTTCAGCTGGTTTGCTGATTTGCTTGGAATAGAATTTCAGATATGCCCCACACTTGCTTCAAATGTGGATCAGGTGTAGGCACTCTCTTAACGCACCATCTTTGCTAATTGCCACAACATATGTTTAAGGTCATCTAGACATCATCGGCTGGGCGTTCAAGGACTTACGGACAGAAGCCCAGACATCAATTTTACCAATTTGGCAGGAAACAGGGTACGAAACAGGAAACAACAAACTAATGGAGATTAAAGAAACAATCCTGTGAATGGCCTTCAAGCAGCAGATGTAATAGGCGAGAAGAATTCGTTCTATGTAGACGGTCATTTCCTGTTGAGTTACTCTTACCTAATGAAAGGACAGACCAACTTCTCGAAACTGTAATACACCACTTACCGTAAAACAAACCCTTACAGACTGTAGTCTCAGACAAAAAGATAACACCTCACAAAACATGTACGAACTACTCACAGATTACCGTCACTGTAACGGACAAATCATTAACGAACATATAGGAAATACGAATACAACTGATTAAGGAACTGAAGTCAACCCCTACAAGCAAGAGACTATGTCCTCTTAATTAATATTTTTGGTTTGTTTCTTTTTATACGTTTTGATATTAAATCACCCTGTTGTTGAACCACCTAAGTTGGGATAAATAAATATGTTTCGTATTAATTGGATTCCATGTATGCCGATGTTTTTCGAAAAAAAAGAATTAATATTCAGGACGTTGCAGGGTGTTGAATAATTTGGTTATGCATTATACTCCCAATCCTAAATGGATTTTGCATGTATTGTTAAAACTCTTGTTAGATCTGAATATTGGCGGAAAAAGAAAAAGAAAAAGAAAAAAATGTCATATTTTGGCACATAATTAAGTTTGTATGTTCTGGTGAACGCCCACTCCTTAAGCAGGCTAAACACGGTCAGGCAGGCCTGCCAGTTAACAGCCCGGCCGGAAAAAATACACGTTCAGACGACCGGCTTTCAGCCGGACTGTTCAGGTCTAACTGACAGGCCTGCTTTACGGGCAGAATTTGCTGGCTGACGAAATCGTCTAACCGTTTGTTATGTTTTTCTAGACTTCCTTCCTTATTTTAAACTCGGACCTGTAATCATCTTCGATGAAGGCAAGCATAACACTTGAAAAATATGTATTATATAAACACTTTAAAACACAAACACACACATATATATATATATATAGACACACAAATTTTATTTATAGATCACTCCCCCTTTCGACCTACTCCATCCATTAGAATTGTGAATTTTAATGCATTTTATTTTCTTTTTTTTACAGATTTTACAACTCCAAATGAATGACTATAGGTACCACTACATGTTCACCACCTTTGTAAGTACTACCATTATCATATAATTGTTTTTGTTTTTTTATATAATATTATTGATTATATCGAATCTATTATCTGGCTTTCAAATAATGGAATCCTTTTGCCTCCTCTAGTCCCAATATGAACATTAATGTAATAATACAGGAATTACATATCTAAACAACTAACAGTCCTAGTTAAAGAACGATATTAAGTCTATTTTATTGCTTTAAATACTGAAGTAAACTATGTCCATTCTCGCAAAAAACCTAAAATCCGAAATTATATAATTTGTTGTGGATTCCGATATTTCATGCTAAGACGAATTAGATTTATTTTAATAATTTAGTTTGATTTTATTTGTAAAAAATGCTATAAGTAAGAGGCTCATCTTACCATTAAAGAGACTTTAAAAAAGATAAGATACATTATAAAAGTGGCCATAAATGTTTAATGATTCTCATGAATGACTTATTTTTATTTATTTTTCATAAATTTGGACAGACCAAATTAGTCAGCTATCTACAACTGTCACATTTTTAAATTCATTCTTAAGTAGTCTCATCCTTTTATACTTTTATAAAAATACATTCTGCCATTTTTTGAGTACTAATAACGTTTTGGCGAAATTATCCTATATCTAATTAAAAATTTGAATTCACGCAATTTTTGAACACAGATACGTAGGCATTTTTTTTTTTTTTTTATTCAGCCTTTATAAAGCTTCAGAATTAGCGTAAAATCCTTCCCTAGTTCATTTCTTTTGTCTACAAAAATAAAAATATAATATGGACAAGAGGTCAATGTATATAATATATACAGTTCGTTAAAACCTAGTTGACGAGGTCAAATCCAAAATACCTTTAAAACATCATATTATAATGTTTTAAAGGTATTTCGGATTTGACCTCGTCAACTAGGTTTTAACCAAATGAGATATTCTGCTCAGGCGTGAGATTTTTAGAAGAAACCCTGATTCAACCTGCAGAATGTCTGACAAACGTCGCACAGTGGGGTATAGGACTGATATTCTTGGCCAAAAATATTTCTGATGCTTAATTCATTTTCTTTGATTATATAATTTGAAATAATGGTCATATATGATTTCAGTAATGGGTTTTAAGGGAATAATAGGATTTTTTAGTTTTAAATAATTTATAATTGTTAGGTATAATAAGTATATTTCTAAGAAGTTACTATAAATGTTAACAGATTACACACACAGAGATACGCCTACACACACTCACCCACCCACGTGCACGCACACACACAGACACACATACACCACTTCCTTGAAATCTCTGAGAAAGTAATGCCAATTTTTAATAAGCATCTTGTATTTATTTTCACGGGATGGGAGCTAGCTTTTTTTTATACCCTTCAATATATCGCCAGCTTGAGGATTACTTTCAGAATTGCATTTATGTAGCATAACCAATTCCACTGCCGTCTGTAGTAGCATGTAACTTTTCACTTTTACTGTCTTTGACTCACCTCACTGGATTCTTCCAGTAATCTATTAAATGGTTGCCAATGTCTCATTTTTGCCCTTGGTAACAATAATGTACCCTGAAGCCACACTTCATTTTTTTTTTTTTTTGTTGTACAAAAATATCTTCTTTTGTATGCACTGCCACCCTGTTATTAATTAACTGTGATTTAAACCGAGAAAATGTGTGTTTCATTTAATTTATTTGTTTTTCTGAATAAGTGTCATATTTTGACAAAGAATTCTGTGCAAATTCAATTTTTTTTTTTTTTTTTTTTTTTTTTTTTTTTTTTGTTGCAGCGGCTTCTGAGGCCATTAGCACATTTAGTTGTTCTTTATAATCAAGTTTTTTTTTTACCCATGATGTTAAATGCATTTTGTCTAGTCATTATTTTGACTCCGGAAAACAACAAACATAAGAAATGCATTCATGAACTATGATATTAACTGGCATGTACACGCACATCCGCGCGAATCCGCGATTTCTGATTATATATTCTTAAAGCTGACTACTTCCTTTCAATGTTGATATAAAAACAACAATGGTGGGGGTTGGAAATGCTTGGAAGTATAACAAAAACCTTCGAGTTATGTCAAATTTGACTTTAAAAGATTTTATATTTTCTTTTGTGGTTAAACTAATTAAAAAATGGCCTCATAATTGCTAAAAATCAATACATGTACTCTCCTTTATCTGCCTTAGAGTGCTCCATTGCCAAAATTGCTATAAAAATTCCAAACTCGCGAAAAATTAGTTTTTTACAGAGATGAATATACGGAGGAGAGTTAACAAGTCAGTGGCTTATTAAAAACTGTAGACTTTGTTGTGGTACACCTGGCTTACAGGCAATGTCAGGTCAAAAATTATCCTTACACGTTGTGCACAAACTATTCAACTATTTTTAGCACTAATTAATTTTCGTTTTGGATAACTTTTACAAAATGGACTTTTGGCCAGCATTTCAGGGCAAATACCCCACTGTGCGTCGGTTATTAACAAGTCGACTTGTTCCAGAATACTTAAAAAGAGTAAATAACATAGGCCGTGGAAATCCACGAGAATTATTCGCAATATATGTATAAACGCACAATAACAATAGAAATACCTAACCTAAATTAAACATTGACATATAGTGACATAGCTCAAAATAAAACTCTACTGAAAATGCGTCAATCTTGCCTATGTCTTGCCTAGGGGGCATAGCAGTAGGACAGGAAGGGTGACAACAGTGCCGTCTGGAGTACAAGCTGTGAAACTAGGTACATACAGTTTTGATGGTTAACAAAGAGATATTTACCACCTCCTTCATAGTCATAACTCAAAAACACCGATTTTTGAGTTGTGTCACTTTTGAAATACAAGTGCGATATGTGAAAAATGTTGTTAGAAGATAATAAATTGAATTTTAAATCATTTGGAGGAAGAAGTAGTTTTAACTCGGAGAAAAGAGGTACATTTAACTGGCCTACGAATTGGCCATTCTCTACTTACTCACGGACACCTAATGACTATACAAGACGCACCAATATGCCGATAATGTAATGAACTGCTAACTATACGACATATACTTACAGACTTTCGAAGAAGAGAACAATTACATATGTCCACTGACCTTACAGAACTCTTGGCCGATGGTAGCCATTACTTGAAACAGATACCTATTTAAACACTTACAGACTACACAAAATTCAACGAACTCATGAAAATAATATATTATTCATTTTTTATTTATTTATATTTACTTTATTTTTTCTACTTTTGGTTTTTAAATGTATTTACTACTTTTTTCCTAAATTATATTCATTTTCATTATGTTATGATAATATATTACAATTTATTTATTAATATCACCTTCGGCGCTAATGGCCCAGATTTGTCGATGCGACGTTAAAAAAAAATTACTATTTTGTTCGAAGCTGGCGTATCCTTAAAGACTTAATAATTTGCTAATCGCCTCCGCTGTGGTCAAGCAATAAATAAATAAAATAAAAAATCATTTGGAAGTCATTTCGCTTTATAAATAATAAACATTTATTTATATTATACGGTAGAGACTGCCCTTTGAGTAGGCTTATTTATTTTACATTTGTCAAATGGATCTTGCAATTTTTTTTGTCATCATTCATTCCACTCTTCTCCTATCTGAATGGCATTACCATTCCTGGTCCGATTTCAGAAAATCCCCTGCCTTAGGAGGATTACTAATGACTTTTAATTTTTTTTCTTCCCTTTAGAAATCAGCATTTCAAATTCCTCGAGTGAGGAGGGAAGATAAGAAAGATAAGCGAGGAAATAAAGTGCTTAGTCGCTGGGTTGGATTTCCTATAATGTGGAAAGTGGGCGAGACCATTACCTCGTGACAGCTTTTATTTGAGGAGCCCACCTCTAATAAGGTGGATATCTCAATTTCTACCAAATCCAGTCCGTTTCTCTCTTTTCAGGCTATAATCACTCTTATTTCCGCACTCGACGGGTTTTTTCCCCTCTCTTTCTTTCCTTAATGCTGTTCTTATTACTCCATCCGTGTAATTCAATAAGTATTTTCCTTATTCTATTAAGGCTGTTTTCCCCCGAATTGTACTTCTTTATTAGCGAGAAACAAGCAAATGACTTTTACCTTATGGTACAATTCGGATGTGCCCATAAGAAAACTCCACGTTACAGTAGCTACAGGTCGCTGAAATATCGGTTTCTGTTCGCACTGTAGCTGCCTCAAACCTAGTCTGTTATTGGTGAAAAGTACACAAATAATTTTTCTAATTTAAACCAGATTGTTTCTGTGAATCGGACGGACTTCGATGAGCTTTTTAATGATCAGGTCAACTTACACCAAATAATCATAGGGAGAAACTTACTATAATACAGTAACACAACAAAAAAATCAATAAAACATTCATTTGAAATACATTCTTTACAATACGTTACCGTAATTTTTCGTCCAAATTTCGGCTATGTGTATCCTTTTTGAGCAACCAAAAGAAAATCTTAATTTTACACGTTTTCTTGAAAACGCTTAAGGGATTTCCCTTAAAAAATGGTTTCTTTTGATTATCTACATCTAAATATTTATAAAAATATACCTAACTCTTTTAATAAAAAATAAAAACCTCTACGATTTTGTTAAAAGAATTTCGCAAGAATTATGAGAATTCCAGTAGGCTTACTTCAGTAGGGTAACTTAAGATGATTCTGTTTCTTTTTTTTTTCTTTTCTTTTTTTTATAGATTTCATCAAAATCGGAAAAGTTTTGTAAAGATAGGGACTAGAAAAATCCCGATTCAATCCACTTTCGAATGAGTTCGCTGAGAGTTGCTTCCAGCTTTCAATGGAGATTTAGAAGAAGCAAAGAAAATCAGAAAATCAGATATATAAGTGCGGCTGAGAAATATTAATAATTATCGCATAACCATAAAATCTTTTGATTATATTCAAAAGCAATACGACCACGTAGGCCACTGTTTCTTGTGTAATGTAACAATTATACAAATTTTTTTTTTTTTTTTTTTTTTTTTTTTTTACGGCGCATCTACTTCTAGGTCATTAGCGCCGACATCCAGGGTGCAGCGAGGAATTTTCCCAGCGAGCCTTGAGATGAGAAAATTCCTGCCGGAGGTGGGAATCGAACCCACCATCTCCCGCTTAAATTATACAAAATATTACAAAATCTAACCATAGGCGGTTAGACTTATCTTAGTCTTTCGTATTTAAAATTAGAATAATTTATAAATTAATTTAGCAAAGGGAAAAACCTAACAAAAAAACTTAATTATAATAAAATGTTAACCAAGTTATTTTTTGGTGTTCTGACAAAGATACAAAAAATGAACAAACTATACGGAACTATATTTATTATTTTAAATTAAAATATTTAAATTGTAAATTACATTTGTGTTTATTGGCATATAAACGACGTGGATATTAAGCCCACATTTACGTACGTAATATCTTTAATTTTCAATTCACAATAAAAGTATTAGCTCTAGGCTAAAAGCAAATTCAGCAAGAGAAAGCCCTAAATTACCTTATGATATATTTCAGGGGGATTCTTTAAGCTTCTGCGGACCAGTATTTCTTTGGGCGCCTGTAGATAATAGAAGTCCCACTGGGATCTCTAGATCAGCAGGCCGCATAGAGGAAAAAAAAATCTTTTATCTCTTATTTTTTGCTTGACCTATTTTTCGCCGTGAAAAAAAATGAAAGCTTAAGAATTATATTTTGTGATTATATAGGGTGTCTGGTGGCAAATTTATATTTTTAAATACGATTATTTCAAAAAGTAATAAACGGTGCGGAGGGAGGGTGGCGCCGTTGGAATTATCGATTGTGCGGATTTGTCAGTCACGATGTCGCAGTGGTCGAATGAGCATTGCAACGTCAACAAGCAAACCTGCCGTTACTGGACTCCAAGAACCCGCAATCCTCGATTGAAACATCAATAACCATTGCATTGTACCAGGGTAACTGTTTGGTGTGCTTTATCCACGCATGAGATAATTTCATTTATAACTAACATTTTTTTCGAAAATACTCGAGGCCAGGCAACGAATGTCAACGGTGAAAATTATCGACGCATGATTAGGGAATTCTTTTTGCCAAACCTGCGAGCTCATCCATCGTATTCTTCACACGCATGGTTTCAACAGGATGGGGCGACTGCACACACAGCCAGAGCTCCGATAAATTTTCTTCGGGAAAATTTTCCCCCAAAACTGATCAATCGCTTTGGGGTCTTCCCATGGCCACCGAGGTCGCTCGATCTAACTCCCGTGGATTTTTTTTTTTTTTTTTTTTTTTTTTTTTTTTTTTTTTTTTTTTTTTTTTTTTTTTTTTATGGGGCTACCTCAAAGAGAGGGTTTATAATGAAAATCTCCAATCTCTTGTGGCTTTAAAGGAAAATATTCGTCGAGAAATCAGCTCAATTGAACCAAGTTTACTGCAGCGTGTGGTGCAGAACACAAAGCTCCGTTTTGAACAGTGTGTTTAACTCGACGGAAGGCATCTGGATGGCATACTCTTTAAAAAATAAAATCCGCATTTTCATTCCATCGTTCAATGCTCTTAATAAAACTTTGTGTTAATTATTACGTTTTTAGCGCGGTTCCTCCCTCCCCCATAGGGAGGAAGCCCGCTTATAAGGTTGATACAATGAAACAATCCGGAAGTGCCGACTAGAAAATTTCGCGTTTCAGAACCCCTAGAGACCGAAAATAACGGTGGTTCAAATTTGTATATATATATATATATATATATATATATATATATATATATATTTGTCTGTTCGCTCATTTATGGCTTCCCTAATGGTCCGATTGTGATGAAATTTGGTACAAAAATCCGTCTCCTAATTTGAAAGGTCAAGTTCGTTAACCAGCAGAATACGCCCACTGGAAGATGGCGTTTGGGGCGAAATTCGCGCAAAAAAAATCGTAACGCTTACGTTTTTGAGTTCATAAGCATAACTTTAACCGTTTTCGAGAAAATTGGAAAAATAGTTTTTGAATACCGTTTTTGGTTTGGGTACTTAGAATTATGGGATTCAGTTGAAACATTTTCTGCACGTTCGAATTTCATCAACACTAATATGTTCAAATTTTGGTTACGTTTGGAGAAAAGAAAGGGTTAGAATAAAATATTTTATTAACAGACAAGAAAAGTTTTTGTAACTTGGCTAACATAAACGGATCATAAGAAGTAGCATATAATAACGTTATGTGGGATTTTTTATTATTATACGTAGTCAGTGTTGTAAAATACCCGGGTATTTAAGGTATTTAACTAAACCGCGACTTAGTAATCGAATATTGTAAAATGTCATGGATCTTGCCAGTTTAGAGCTATTGCAACACTGAGAAACTATTAAAACGATAATAAATTATAAAATAGGATCACTGAGAGGTTAATAAATAATAAATTAATACCTGAAAATTTGCCATGCAGATTCCGACTACCAATAAAACAAGTTGTTTGCTTAAATTTGATACTACTGTACTGCATTCACAAAAATGTAGCCTCAGCTAAAACTTTGGACTAGGATTATCTCAATTTCTCAAAACACAAATTAAGTTACCTACTCATTGATCAAAACACAGGTACCTTTTAAGCCTCTCCACCATAACATGGGACTTATTTTATTATTTTCATTGTCATTGTCTTCAAAACCTTCCCAAACAAAGGATCTTTGCCATAATCCCTCTTGGTCTCTATAGTTAGTCAGCTATGTTTTTCCGAGGATCAACTGATTTCAATCCCATGCCTAACTCACACACAAAACAAATGGAAGAGTTCAACAAGTCTGCAGCAAGATGTGCGTTTCCAACACCAAACTGAATGCGCTTCTCCTATTTAGTTAACACAAGTTTTTCCTCCGTTTTTCGAAGAGAAGATTCTGGGTTTCTTGTTGAAAAGTTTTCAGTAATCCTTAAATCTCTTATGAACTGTGTGGATCAAAGGGTCATTTAACTGAATGGCAGTGATATGTTCAACAATTGTATCAAGGATGTTTTCTAGTTTCCCAACTCGGATTCAAAACACTCTGTTATCAAGAAGCTACTACCTTTTCATTTCTGGTGAGATTTCCGGTTACTGTAATGTTGTTACTACTGTATGAGCATAATTTCAAATAATATTAACAAGGTTCACAAACTTAAACTTAACTTAAAATGGTTTTGAACTATTATAATAAACATTAAAAATGTTTTTCGCCCTTTTTTTAAATTTAAATAAGTCCTTAATAATTGAGTAGGCTTCATTAAAACCTTTTTAAAATTAATTAACCTTCCCCACTGTAAAAGTAATCATGAAAATTCATAGATATACATTAAGTTGTAAATACCCATAAATGCCCGGACCGACTTTTAACTTTTTTTTTTTTTTTTTTTTTTTTTCCTTTTCTTTTGGTGCATCTACTGCTGAGGTCATTAGCACCATCTTTTTTGTTTTCTGTTTGGGCAGACTAGGAGTCCTTAAATGTAGATTTGACTTATACTATTATTATATACATATTTACAAAATTGGTTGCATCCTTTTTAACAAATGTTAGATCAACCATTAAGAGTTCTTACATCTAAACAAGTAATATTTACATATTTACAAGCACACCATCACACAAAAAAAAAAAAAAAAAAAAAAAAAAAAAAAAAAAAAAAAAAAAAAAAAAAGGAAGCAAACACACACTTTCCCAAATAAATTACATTCATTCCTAAAAACATATAAATTAACGAAATAAACTATGTACACAAATTGTTAAAATACTATAACGTTGTTTTTTCCCTTTCATACTTGACTGAATACTTTAATGTCCTTTAAATAATCTATCAACCTTTTCACAGATGGCTCTGTCCTACTCAAGATATCACTCAGGGTATTTGGCAACTGGTGCCGCCGCCTTGCCTCGTCAAGTCGCGGGCACTCCACCAAGATGTGCATTACATCGAGGAGGGCACCACATCGCTCGCAATGAGGCCGGCGACGACCCACGAGATGATATCCATGAGTAAGACGAGTGTGGCCGATTCTTAAACGGGTTAAAACTACGTCTTCGCGTCTTTTCACATTGCTTTTAAGGCTCTTGACCATCACAGAGGTCTCGACATTTTTAATAAACAGATCATTAATATTAAAATCTTCCTGCCATTTATTATTTATTAGGTGTTTTAAGTAAAACTTCACATCTTTTGTATGAAGAGGAGAAGCAGGGTCCGCTGACATTTCAGCAGCCTGCCTCGCCAATTCATCCGCTTTCTCGTTGCCCTCAATGCCCGTATGCCCCGGAATCCAGAGGAACGATACGGTTGTTCCTCTAGAGTACAAGACAGCCAGTACATGGAGGACCTCTTGTAAATGTGAGTCTCTGGTGAATTTATTTTGGACTGCAAGCAGGGAACTATATGAGTCTGTACACACTAATATGTTTGTATCGAGAGCTCCGTAATGCTCAAGAGCTATTTTTATAGCTTGTAATTCCGCTCTATATATGTTCGTGTGTGGATTCAGGGGAACAGCGAGATTTCTGTCACCGTCAATAAAGATTCCACATCCGGTTCCTGTATTAGTTTTCGAGCCATCTGTGAAAATAAGTAGATGTTCTGGGAAGTTACCAACAACTTCGTTATACATTCCCTTGTAAACAATGGGTGGCGTGTTGGATTTACTGAACCGCGTAAGTGAGAGGTCTACGTTTATATCTGGGAGAACCCAAGGAGCTACGACCGGAGGCCGTGTCTCCAGCAGGTTACCCCAAGAGCCACCATATGACTGAATTAATTCATTTGCTCTCACTGCCAACGGTCGAGTAATTGTACGTCTATGTCGGTAGATATCTAATTCGTCACTGTCTGTTATAATTTTATGGAGGAAATGCCTGCTATTTTCTCGCAATGAGTTCACATATGATAGGGTCATTAGCGCTCGCCTATGGTTTGGAGGAAGATGTCCGGCCTCGATGTAGATGGAATCCAGTGGGCTGGTGCGAAAGGCACCAATCGCAACCCGTAGCCCCGCGTTGTAGAGCCTGTCTAGCTGGCGGGGCCACGACTTGCGTGAAGACCCATAGATTGCACATCCATAATCGACTCTGGACCTTATCAATGCGTCAAATATTTTTAGAAGGATCGACTTTTCGGCACCCCACTTGAATCTAGACAATGTCCTTAAGATTCTGAGGGATGCCTCGCATCTCTGGATCGTATAATTAATATGGTGCCTCCACCTTAATTGCGCATCCATTATTAGTCCAAGGAACTTATGTCTGTCTCTGAAGGTGACCACAGAACCATCCAACAGTAGTGATGGATGATTATGTGGTCGCCGAAGTCTGCAAAAGTGAACCGCCACAGTTTTGTCAGCTGAGAATATAAAACCCCTTGCCTTAGCGACAGTACAAACTGTGTCAATCGCCTCCTGCAGACCCCGAGCTTCTTCATCTTCCGGCGGATGCGATATAAATAGGGCTAGATCGTCTGCGAAGAGTGATCTGCCTATTTCTTCACTTACATTGTCAGCAATTCCATTTATCGCGACAAGAAACAGGGTTACGCTGAGGACGGATCCTTGAGGGATGCCATTTTCCTGTACACGTAGCGATGACAGGGCATCGCTTATTCGAACTCTAAATGTCCTTTCTTCGAGAAAGCTCTTGAGGAATAGAGGAAGTCTTCCTCTGAAACCCCATTCGTGGAGCCTCCGGAGAATATCATACCTCCATGCCCTGTCATATGCCTGTTTCATGTCGAAAAAAATGGCCGTGACATGTTGCCGGGAGCAGAAACCTTTCTGTATAATGTGTTCCAATAGTGCTAATTGGTCTTGGGTGGAGTATCGTTGCCTAAATCCTGCCTGATATTTGCTTATCAAATTATTTCTTTCCAGCTCATGAACTAGCCGATAATTCACCATAGCCTCCAAGAGCTTTCCCAGACAACACAATAGCGATATGGGTCTGTAGCTACTTGTAGACTGAGGGTCCTTACCAGGCTTAATGATTGGAATTATTATTGATTCCTTCCAAGCAGATGGAAATTTTGCATTGGTCCAGAGTGTATTATATAGGTCTAAGATCATCCTTTTGCCAAGTTCTGGTAAATTTATTAGCATCTCAAATGGAACACCATCGCTTCCTGGCGATGATTTCTTAGATGCCATATGCATTGCTCTATTCATTTCTTGCATGCTGAACTGTACATTGTAATCATCCGTTGTGCCTTCAAGTGGTCCAAAGTCCAAATGGGTCGCCTCTTCGCTCGCTCTAGCTGCATCAAAATGTTCGTCAGAGTCTATGAGGCTGAACGTGGAGCCGAAGTAATCTGCGAATGCACTTGCGACTTCCAACGGATCATCAATGCACATTCCAGCATTCAGAAGAACTGGGATTTGCGGTTTTATGTGTCTTCCTCCAATGGCTCTTATTTTTCTCCAGACCTCGGATGTGGGGGCATCGCTCGTCATAGTGCTGACGTAACTGGCCCACGAGTCCCTTTTCTTTTTTAGTTTAATCCGCCTTTCTAGTGCTCTTGCCTTTTTAAAGGCGATGAGGTTTTCTTGGTTTGGATGCCTCTTAAAACGATTGAAGGCTCTTTTCTTTAATTTATTAGCATCCCAACATTCCTCATCCCACCAGGGAACAGGTATTCTCTTTGCGTGAGATGAGGCATGTGGGATAGATTTTTCACCGGCATGGTTAATAGCCTCCATAATGTTCTTTAGAGTTTCATCCGTGGACTCTGCCGAGTCAGGGAGAATGAATGATTCTCGAAACTGATCCCAATTTGCTCTTTTGATTGCCCATTTTTTTGGATTTCGGTAATCATTATATCTACCCGCGACAGTTATCAGTATTGGAAAGTGGTCGGATCGATGTGGATCTTCTAGAACCTCCCATTGAAGGTATGATGATGTTAAACAGTTAGTAATCGAGAGGTCAATAGCGTCCAATGTTCCCGAGGATTCGGAGAAATGAGTTGGTGACCCATCGTTGAGGACCAACAGGTCCAACTCTTCGATGGTATCGTAGAGTAAGCGCCCCTGTGGGGTGCTCCTCCTCGAACCCCAGGAAACATTGTGTGCATTGAAGTCTCCTAAAATTATAACTGGAGGAGTTAATTGTTGGATAACGTTTCTCACCTCTCTCACGTCGTATCCTCGACCATCCGGGAGATATAGTGAACAGACTGTGGCATTTATTGGGGTTCTCAGACGCACAGCGACAGCTTGAAGAGGCGTGTTTAGTATTATTGGTTGTGCCCCGAGCTTCTCCAGGGAGTAGATAGCCACGCCTCCGTGTCTTCTACCACCCGGCAAAACTCTGGGCTCTCTATGTTCAACCCTGTAGCCGGGCAACTGCCTGGGCATGTCTTCAGGAAATTTTGTTTCCTGAAGGGCTACTACTAAAGGGTTGTAGGTGCTAACCAAGTAACGGAGTTCGTCGCTATGTTCTGAAAACCCGCGAATGTTCCACTGTAAAAATATATTTTTTTGGGTCATAATTATTCAAGTAATCGGTTTTCATTCTCCTTCGGCAGGCATTTTCTTAGCTCCACGTTTTTTGCCCTTAGGCCATCCTTTCTTTCCGCTAAGTACTGGAGTGAAAGAGCCACCCCCATCATCCGTCAAGTCTTCGACGGAATCAGCCTTGGGGACTGGTGCAGTGGCAGGCGGCTGATTCACACCTTTTTCAATAACTAAAGGGGAAATTGCCTTTCCCCTTTCTTTGTCATCATTCACCAGAGTGAATGATGTTGTAGGAAAGGGATTGGGAATAGGAGGGGGGAGGGGTTTGGTTAAATCTGGGGGTTTGGGGGAAGGGGGATTGGGGTGAGGGGGTTTGCTGGAAGGGGGTTTGGGGGAAGTGGGTTTGGGAGGAGAGAGATTTTTTGATGTTCTTGTTTCTGTGATTACATCAGTCTTATTTCTCACAGCGCTAGAGTATGTTCCTCTGCATGCATAAGAGGTACTCTTCACAAGAACTCTTGCTTGTTTGAACGTTAAGTCTTTAATTTCCAGTCTCATTTTTTGGATCTCCTTTTCTATTTTATATTCTATACACTCTCGAGATTTCGAATTGTGGGCCCCATCGCAGTTTGGACATTTCGGTGGAGATGGACATGGTGTTGGATTGTGTGTTGGATAACCACAAACACATATCTCGTTTTCCGACCTGCATCTCACAGCGGAATGTCCAAACTTTTGACATTTGAAACATCTCAGCGGCGCGGGCACATATGGGCGGACTCTAAGTTTATAAAAGGCTGCCTGTACACAGGAAGGTATCTCAGGTTGGTCAAACGTGAGCATAACACTTCCTGTGAATTCCAAGGACTCCCCGTCGCTATCCGCCGTCCTCCTCTTGCGGAAGAACCTACGGACAGCGAGGACGCCCTGGTCTCGCAGCCCATCTAAAATCTCAGCATCCGAGGAATGTTCCAAATCGAAACAAGTTATGACACCTCTAGATGTATTCAGTGTTCTGTGCAGTTCTGCCTTAACACCGAATACACCCAGAGTCTTTGTCTTCAGAATTTTATCGGACTGGGGTTTACTTATAGCTTCGATCAGCAAGGAACCATTTGACATCTTGCTTAATCCGGCTACATTTCCAAATTCTTGGTTTATCAATTTATTAATAAGGAATGGAGAGACTTTCGTAAAAGTGTGACCCTCCACTCGGCTCACTATAATAAACTTGGCAAATTTCTGCACATCATTTACTGGTGTTTCTATTAGTAGTCTTTTCTTCCCTCTTCTAGATTTCTTTTTCTCGGGACTCTTTGTAGGCGTTGTAAACGGCTCCAAAGTGAACCGAGAAATTGGCTTGATTGTTTCAGGCTTCTCTAACATATCCAACACCTGGTTCTGAACAACCTCGGTTCGTTCAGCACCCTGTGTTAGCTGTGAACTGTTCCCATTATCCTCAGTGGAGGTTTGGGTTAGGGTTTTGTTAGGCAATGATTGGTCCAAGTCCATGCGAGTGTCACCCAGAGAGTCCTGCTTACCCTCTGGGTTATCCGTTATAAGAAGGCCGGCTGTATCCTTTAGTGATGTCGTAGGGAATAAGGTTTAGGTGACTCGGATCCCTAATCTTCGCCACCGAGTCTGCTGGTGGGGCTGCCACCTTGGCCGGCAGACCGACGCACATTCCCTCTCTAATAGAGGAGGATCCGCTCAGTAGGGAAGGTGGCCCTACATCACGGCGGACCCCCGCCTCTGCTTTTCGCCGTCCATGTACTATACAAGAACGTTACCAGGGGGTACCACGGGGAGGAAAAGCAGTAGGCGTTGACGGGAATCAGGTATACTAGGAGATGCTAAGCAGTGGAATAGGGCACTGTAGCTTAGCAGAGCTCCCAAAAGAAGTCGGACGGCTCCCATATCTGCACGTCCGCTCCAGCAACCCTTTAGCCCGCCCATTTACCCCCGACTTTTAACTTTCTTTAAAATATTACTGGATAAGTATTAATGTTCATTACGTTTTAGCACTTTCCTCCGAAAGTAGCTATTGAGGTTGGACTCATGACGGAATTTTTGAAAAATTTCTTCAAATCTTTATCGATCCTACCTAGTAGACACCGAAAATGACCCCCGTTGAAATTTATATATATATATATATATATATATATATATATATATATATATATATATATATATATGTCTGTTAACACGCTAGCGGCCAAAGTTTTTGTTTTTTCGTCACGAAACTTGGTATATAGCATTCAATTAGCAAACGATTGAACGAGTTCATTAACCACCAAAGTCGGTCCACCGGAAGGGGAGGTTTACCCCAAACCGAAAACACTAATTTGACCATGTCAGCCGTCATATTTGTTATATTTCAACGAAACTTGGTATTCGTAGTGGTAATATAGAGAGAAAAGTGAGATATAAAAATCAACTAAATCGGTTCATGAGGAGGGGGGGTTTACTCCTGACCCACAATACCAATTCGCCACTACCAGCCGTGATTTTTGTTATATTTCGACCAAACTCGGTATTCGTTGTGGTAATCCACAGGTAAATATGTGTTGTAAAATAAACTAAATCGGTTCATTAGGAGGGGGGGGGGGGGGTTACTCCGGACCCACAATACCAATTCGCCACTACCAGCCGTGATTTTTGGTATATTTCAACCAAACTTGGTATTCGTAGTGGTAATCCACAGGTAAATATGTGTTGTAAAAATAAACTAAATCGGTTCATTAGGAGGGGGGGGTTTACTCCGGACCCACAATACCAATTCGCCACTACCAGCCGTGATTTTTGGTATATTTCGACGAGACTCGGTATTCGTAGTGGTAATCTACAGGTAAATATGTGTTGTAAAAATAAACTAAATCGGTTCATTAGGAGGGGGGGTTTACTCCGGACCCAAATTACTAATATACTCATACCGGTCGTAATTTCTGCTGTATTGTAACGAAACGTGGTATAAATCTTGGGTAACTCTTGAGAAAGAAGTGTTGTAAAAATGAGCGGAATCGGTCAATCGGAAAGGGGGGGTTTACTTTGTAATATATTTCAATAGCAAAGCCCGCCAGACGTAGGTTCACAAAGCCGCCGCAAGGAGCGCTTTCTACCAATATCGTGTTCCCGTATCCTGTTCCTGCGTTAGATCAAAATACGATAATATGAGGTTTTTTGTATTTATTACGTAGTGTAGTATAGTATTTATTACCATGTGTAAACATAACTCTGGAAGCAAATTAATAATTGATCAGTTACTCATTACAAAATTAAAAGAGAACTATTCATGTTTTTATTTTATTTATGTAGGATATTTTAAGCAAATTGTTCTGGAATGCAGTCTAAACTACCCAAATTCTGAGGAAAGTGCTTAGTTATGCAGCTCCTGCGTGACGGACTTTTTATGATCAAATGTTTAAGTTTCATTCCTTGTTTGGACCAAAAAATATTCAATGAAGTTGTATCAAGCTCAAAAACTGAAAATACCCACTTTTTGGGTATTTACCTTCCCTATGGGTAAATACCCGGGTAAATACCCTATTTATATTTACCTACCCACTGGGTATTTACCCACCCCACATCACTGTACGTAGTATATACAACTGTTATTAGTGACTAAAGCTAATGGGGAGAACCTAAAAACTAATATACTCCTACTTAAGTAAACCTTTTATATGAAAACGACATAAATATTATTTAAACTGTAATATATCGTATTAATTCACTTTCAGCACTTTCCTCCAAAGGAAAGTAGCTATTGAGGTTGCACTCATGACGGAATTTTTAAAAAATATCTTCGAATCTTTATCGATCCTACCTAGTAGGCACCGAAAATTACCCCAGTTAAAATTGTTATATATATATATATATATATATATATATATATATATATATATATATATATATATATCAAACGATTTAAAGAGTTCGTTAACCAACTAAATCGGTCCATCCGGAGGGGAGGGGGGTTTTACTCCGGAGCCAAAGTAGTTATTTGTCAATACCAGCCATAATTTTTGTTATATTTCAACGAAAATCTGTATTTGTTGTGGTCAACTGAAGAGAAAAATGTGTTGTAAAAATAAACTAAATCGGTTGACTAGAAGGAGGGGTTCACTCCGGACAGAAATTACTAATTTCCTTATATCGGTTGTAATTTCTGTTGTATTGTTACGAAACTGTGCATACCTACCAGTATATAATGAACTAAATCGGTCTATTGGAAGGAGGGGGGGGGGATGTTACTTTGTACTATGTTTGAATTAAATTCTCCCGCCAAACGTAGGTTCGCGAAACTCATCAAGATGTTTTGCACGAAAGCCAACACTTTCAATGTTTTAGACGCTCATTACTCCCAGAGTTGGGCAAACGTTAGCGCGCGCTAATATCTAATACCTTCCCGCTAATTTAGCGGAACTGATAAGAGCTATGCGCTAACGGTTAGCGCATAGCGACGGCAGTGCGCTAATCGCTAATTCACCTATAATGTTTAAATATATTTGTAGCTAACTAGGAGGAATATTGAAGGTGGAATAAAAAAAGGATATTGGAAGTGTTATTACAAAGGACATTGAAGGTCGTATTTGGAAGTATATAGGAGGTGGTATTAGGTAGGATATAGAAGGTGGTATTAGGAAGGATATAGAAAGTCGTTTTAGGAAGGATATACAAGGTGACATTAGGAAGGATATAGAAGGTGGTATTAGGAAGGATATAGAAGGTGGTATTAGGAAGGATATTAAAGGTGGTATTAGGAAGGATATAGAAGGTCGTATTAGGCAGGATATACAAGGTGACATTAGGAAGGATATAGAAGGTGGTATTAGGAAGGGTATACAAGGTGGTATTAGAAAGAATATTAAAGGCGGTATTTGGAAGGATATTGGAGGTGGTATTAGGAGGGATATAGAAGGTGGTATTAGGAAGGATATAGAAGGTGGTATTAGGAAGGGTATACAAGGTGGTATTAGAAAGAATATTAAAGGCGGTATTTGGAAGGATATTGGAGGTGGTATTAGGAAGGATATTAAAGGCGGTATTTGGAAGGATATAGAAGGTGGTATTAGGAAGGGTATTGGAGGTGGTATTAGGAGGGATATAGAAGGTGGTATTAGGAAGGATATACAAGGTGACATTAGGAAGGATATAGAAGGTGGTATTAGGAAGAATATAGAAGGTGGTATTAGAAAGAATATTAAAGGCGGTATTTGGAAGGATATTGGAGGTGGTATTAGGAGGGATATAGAAGGTGGTATTAGGAAGGATATAGAAGGTGGTATTAGGAAGGGTATACAAGGTGGTATTAGAAAGAAAATTAAAGGCGGTATTTGGAAGGATATTGGAGGTGGTATTAGGAAGGATATTAAAGGCGGTATTTGGAAGGATATAGAAGGTGGTATTAGGAAGGGTATTGGAGGTGGTATTAGGAGGAATATAGAAGGTGGTATTAGGAAGGGTATTGGAGGTGGTATTAGGAAGAATATTAAAGACGGTATTAGGAAGGATATTAAAGGGGGTATTAGGAAGGAAATAGAAGGTGGTATTAGGAAGGATATTAAAGGCGGTATTTGGAAGCATTTTGGAGGTGGTATTAGGAAGGATATTAAAGGCGGTATTTGGAAGGATATAGAAGGTGGTATTAGGAAGGGTATTGGAGGTGGTATTAGGAAGGATATTAAAGGGGGTATTAGGGAGTATACAGAAGGTGGCAATAGGAAGGATATTGAAAGTTGTAATAGGAAGGATAGAGAAGGTGATATTAAGAAGGATAATGAAGGTCGTATTAGGAAGGTTATAGTAGGTGGTATTAGGAAGGTTATTGGAGGTGGTATTAGGAAGGATATTAATGGCGGTATTAGAGAGGATATTGGAGGTGGGATTAGGAAGAATATAGAAGGCAGTATTAGGGAGGATATAGAAGGTGCTATTAGGAAGGATTTCGAAGGTCGTATTAGGAAGGATATAGAAGGTGGCATAAGGACGGATATTGAAAGTAGTATTAGGAAGAATATAAAAGCTGATATTAGGCAGGATACGGAAGGTGGTATTAGGAAGGATATTGAAGGTCGTAATAGGAAGGATATAGAAGGTAGTATTTGGAGGTATATAGGAGGTGGTATTAGGAAGGTTATAGAAGGTGGCATTGGGAAGGATATAGAAGGTGGTATTAAGAAGGGAATAGAAGGTGGTATTAAGAAGTGAATAGAAGGCGGTATTAGGGAGTACATAGAAGGTGGCAATAGGAAGGATATTGAAGGTCGTAATAAAAAGTATAAAGAAGGTGATATTAAGAAGGATATTGAAGGTCGTATTAGGAAGGATATTGGAAGTAGTATTATGAAGGGTATAGAAGGCAGTATTAGGGAGGATATAGAAGGTGCTATTATGAAGGACATAGAAGGTGGCATAAGGACGGATATTGGAAGTAGTATTAGGAAGAATATAAAAGCTTATATTAGGAAGAATATAAAAGCTGATATTAGGGAGGATATAGAAGGTGGTATTAGGAAGGATATTGAAGGTCGTAATAGGAAGGATATAGAAGGTGGTATTTGGAGGTATATAGGAGGTGGTATTAGGAAGGATATTAAAGGCGGTATTTGGAAGGATATAGAAGGTGGTATTAGGAAGGGTATTGGAGGTAGTATTAGGAAGGATATTAAAGGGGGTATTAGGGAAGGATTTAGAAGGTAGTATTAGGAAGGATAAAGAAGGTGGTATAGGGAAGGATATTAAAGTGGGGATTAGGAAGTATATTGGAGGTGGCATTAGGAAGAATGTTTATGGGGTATTAGGAGGGATATTGAAGGTGGTAAAGGGATGGATATTCAAGAAAGTATTAGGAAGGTATTTAACAGTCTGTCAATTTCTGAGGTATTGTTTCCAAGGCACACTGCAATTTTTCTGTTGATACCTTCCGCAGCAAATTGGTGGCGGTATTTAGGGCATTCCTATTATTATTATTACGACCTTCAATATGCTTCCTAATGCCACCTTCTAAATACTCCCTAATACCGCCTTCTATTCCCTTCCTAATACCGCCTTTAATTTCCTTCCTCTAATACCGCCTTTAATATCCTTCCTAATTCAACCTCCAATACCCTTCCTAATACCAACTCCAATATCCTTCCTAATACCACCTCCAATATCCTTCCTAATACCGCCTTTAATATCCTTCCTAATACCACCTTCTATACCCTTCCAAATACCATCTTCTATACCCTTCCTAATACCACCTCCAATACCCTTCCTAATGCCACCGTCTATATCCTTCCTAATACCACCTCCAATATACTCTCTAATACCGCCATTAATATCCTTTTTAATACCACCTTATATACCCTTCCTAATACCACCTTCTATATTCTTCTTAATACCACCTTCTATATCCTTCCTATTACCACCTTCAATATCCTTCCTAATACCACCTTCCATATCCTGCCTAATATCAGTTTTTATATTCTTCCTAATACTACTTCCAATATCCGTCCTAATGCCACCTTCTATATCCTTCCTAATACGACCTTCGATATCCTTCCAAATACCGCCTTTAATATCCTTCCTAATACCACCTCCAAAATGCTTCCAAATACCGCCTTTAATATCCTTCCTAATACCGCCTTTAATATCCTTCCTAATACCACCTTCTATACCCTTCCAAATAACATCTTCTATACCCTTCCTAATGCCACCTTATATATCCTTCCTAATACCACCTCCAATATCCTCTCTAATACCGCCATTAATATCCTTCCTAATACCACCTTCTATATCCTTGCTAATACGACCTTCAATATCCTTCCTAATACCACCTTCTATATCCTTCCCATTACGACCTTCAATATGCTTCCTTATGCCACCTTCTAAATACTCCCTAATACCGCCTTCTATTCCCTTCCTAATACCGCCTTTAATTTCCTTCCTAATACCACCTTCTATACCCTTCCAAATACCATCTTCTATACCCTTCCTAATACCACCTCCAATACCCTTCCTAATGCCACCTTCTATATCCTTCCTAATACCACCTCCAATATCCTCTCTAATACCGCCATTAATATCCTTTTTAATACCACCTTATATACCCTTCCTAATACCACCTTCTATTTTCTTCGTAATACCACCTTCTATATCCTTCCTATTACTACCTTCAATATCCTTCCTAATACCACCTTCCATATCCTGCCTAATATCAGCTTTTATATTCTTCCTAATACTACTTCCAATATCCGTCCTTATGCCACCTTCTATATCCTTCCTAAAACGACCTTCGATATCCTTCCTAATAGCACCTTCTATATCCTCCCTAATACCGTCTTCTATATCCTTCCTAATCCCACCTCCAATATCCTCTCTAATACCGCCATTAATATCCTTCTTAATACCACCTTCTATAACCTTCCTAATACGACCTTCATTATCCTTCTTAATATCACCTTCTATATCCTTCCTATTACGACCTTCAATATCCTTCCTATTGCCACCTTCCGTATACTCCCTAATACCGCTTTCTATTTCCTTCCTAATACCCCCTTTAATATCCTTCCTAATACCGTCTTTAATATTCTTCCTAATACTACCTCCAATACCCTTCCTAATACCACCTTCTATATCCCTCCTAATACCACCTCCAATATCCTTCCAAATACCGCCTTTAATATCCTTCCTAATACCACCTTCTATACCCTTCCAAATAACATCTTTTATACCCTTCCTAATGCCACCTTCTATATCCTTCCTAATACCACCTCCAATATCCTCTCTAATACCGCCATTAATATCCTTCCTAATACCACCTTCTATATCCTTGCTAATACGACCTTCAATATCCTTCCTAATACCACCTTCTATACCCTTCCCATTACGACCTTCAATATGCTTCCTAATGCCACCTTCTAAATACTCCCTAATACCGCCTTCTATTCCCTTCCTAATACCGCCTTTAATTTCCTTCCTAATACCACCTTCTATACCCTTCCAAATACCATCTTCTATACCCTTCCTAATACCACCTCCAATACCCTTCCTAATTCCACCTTCTATATCCTTCCTAATACCACCTCCAATAACCTCTCTAATACCGCCATTAATATCCTTTTTAATACCACCTTATATACCCTTCCTAATACGACCTTCTATTTTCTTCGTAATACCACCTTCTATATCCTTCCTATTACCACCTTCAATATCCTTCCTAATACCACCTTCCATATCCTGCCTAATATCAGCTTTTATATTCTTCCTAATACTACTTCCAATATCCGTCCTTATGCCAACTTCTATATCCTTCCTAAAACGACCTTCGATATCCTTCCTAATACCACCTTCTATATCCTTCCCATTACGACCTTCAATATGCTTCCTAATGCCACCTTCTAAATACTCCCTAATACCGCCTTCTATTCCCTTCCTAATACCGCCTTCTATTCCCTTCCTAATACCGCCTTTAATTTCCTTCCTAATACCACCTTCTATACCCTTCCAAATACCATCTTCTATACCCTTCCTAATACCACCTCCAATTCCCTTCCTAATGCCTCCTTCTATATCCTTCCTAATACCACCTCCAATATCCTCTCTAATTCCGCCATTAATATCCTTTTTAATACCACCTTATATACCCTTCCTAATACCACCTTCTATTTTCTTCGTAATACCACCTTCTATATCCTTCCTATTACCACCTTCAATATCCATCCTAATACCGCCTTTAATATTCTTTCTAATACCACCTTCTATACCCTTCCTAATACCACCTTCTATATCCTTCCTAATGTCACCTTGTATATCCTGCCTAAAACGACCTTCCATATCCTGCCTAATATCAGCTTTTATATTCTTCCTAAAACAACCTTCGATATCCTTCCTAATAGCACCTTCTATATCCTCCCTAATACCGTCTTCTATATCCTTCCTAATCCCACCTCCAATTTTCTCTCTAATACCGCCATTAATATCCTTCTTAATACCACCTCCAATAACCTTCCTAATACCACCTTCTATAACCTTCCTAATACGACCTTCATTATCCTTCTTAATATCACCTTCTATATCCTTCCTATTACGACCTTCAATATCCTTCCTATTGCCACCTTCCGTATACTCTCTAATACCGCCTTCTATTTCCTTCCTAATACCCCCTTTAATATCCTTCCTAATACCGTCTTTAATATTCTTCCTAATACCACCTCCAATACCCTTCCTAATACCACCTTCTATATCCCTCCTAATACCACCTCCAATATCCTTCCAAATACCGCCTTTAATATTCTTTCTAATACCACCTTCTATACCCTTCCTAATACCACCTTCTATATCCTTCCTAATGTCACCTTGTATATCCTGCCTAAAACGACCTTCTATATCCTTCCTAATACCACCTTTAATATCCTTCCTAATATCACCTTCTATATCCTTCCTAATACCACCTTCTATATCCTTCCTAATGCCACCTTGTATATCCTTCCTAAAACGACCTTCTATATCCTTCCTAATACCACCTTGTATATCCTTCCTAATACCACCTCCTATATACTTCCATATACGACCTTCAATGTCCTTTGTAATAACACTTCCAATATCCTTTTTGTATTCCACCTTCAATATTCCTCCTAGTTAGCTACAAAGATATTTAAACATTATAGGTGAATTAGCGATTAGCGCACTGCCGTCGCTATGCGCTAACCGTTAACGCAGGCTCTTATCAGTTCCGCTAAATTAGCGGGAAGGTATTAGATATTAGCGCGCGCTAACGTTTGCCCAACTCTGATTACTCCTATCGACATCATTCCATCGAATAATACTTCAGCATCTTTTTATTAGATAATTTAGTAAGCTTTCGAATGGTTTCCCCTACTTACCAGGATTTCTTAATCGTTAAATATTTCAACCACCGGTATTTTCGCGATCTAGGAGGTCTGAAACGTTAACAATTCTTATTGTCACCTCTGGTTTGCGTCATGACATCGAAAAAAAAAAAGAAATAATTTTGATCTTTACAGTTTCGGCTTGTTGAAATTTATCGAGCTATATGCAGAGGAATAAGTAATCTGGTTGGAAGTCGATTCAAAAATTAAGCAACCTCTAACCGGATCAGGTCTCTTTTCACAGCCTTAGTCTTGAAAATTCAAGCTTACATAAAATGTTGGTTGCATCCTTTTTAAAATATACCGGATCAATCTTTTTAAAATTAACCTAAACCAAAACAAAGTATATTTACCAGTAAAACTTCAGAATATTCACAATAACACAATAAATAATCCATAATCACAGTAACCTCATACACTCATTCACGCAAGTAAAACACAACAAATTAGTAAAGCATTTGTACACGTTTATTTTTCATTATTTCTGTACACTATTTAGAGATTTTCTAATAATTTGTAGAATATCTCTATGTTTCTAAGATAATTGATCAGTTTTTTCACAGAAGGCTCTTTTCTTCTAAGGATATCACACAATTTATTTGGCAAATTGTGCCACTGCCTTGCAGCCTCGAGCCTCGGACTCTCAACCTAGGAGCATCGGGTGTGCATTGCACCTAGGAGAACGCCACACCGCTCGCACCGCCACACCGACCTACGAGATGCTAGCCATGAGTTAGACGCGTGTGCCCAATTCTTAAACGGGTCACCAGACTTTATTGTTTCACACATTTCGAGGACTTGATGAAACCATTATACAACATTATAGGTTGGCCTATGCTGTCAGTGACCAAATTTTGAAATCATAATTTTTTTAAATTAACCCACCACGCAAGGATTTGAGCCCAGAATCTCCCGTTTTACGCTCACGTATTGCCAATTACGCAACTGGGCTTCACATCGCGGGAAAACAAGTTAACTCATGTAATAGAGCCAATTCTTCAGATAAATGGCAGACCGTCTTATTTATGTGAATACAAATAAATATATTGTAATATGACGCTCAGAGTAGAAGCAGAAAAATTTATTAAAATTATGTATTAGAGTTTCAACCACGTCCTAAAGTATCAAATAGATAATTAGGATTTGAGAATGAGCTGACGGTCTCGAAACAGATTAAGAATCAATACTAAAAAAATTCCGACTCGCAGGAACTGCGTCATCTTAGCGCGGTTCCAGTTCATTTTTTTTTTTTTTTTTTTTTTTTACGGCTCATCTACATCTAGGTCATTAGCGCCGACATCCAGGGTTTAGCGAGGAATTTTACCAGCGAGCCGTGGGATGATAAAATTCCTGCCGGAGGTTGGGAATCGAACCCACCATCTCCCGCTTATGAATCCAAGGCGCTAGCCATTAGACCACGGGAGACCCCGCTTCCTGTTCATATCCCTATTCTCATTTGAAAAGCATAGAATAGAAACAGATAATATTTTCCTCGGCCTTTGTTCGAAGGGTTTCTAGCGATACTTCATTTCATACGTTTCAATGAATTGGAAAATATCAAAAATGTTCACATATTCCTGTGTTCTTTTACTATAGTAATAATCCTACTGATAAAATCAATTAAAAAATAAAATAAAAAAAACAACAGCATAAAGGCAATTGAAAATATTCAAAAGACGTCATCGAATCTTTTTCTCTTGGCAAGCTATATTTCTAACAATGAATTGTTTTTCTTATTTTGCCTAATCTGTTTTATTGTAAAATACATTATCCAACTATAAGCAATTAAAAAATAACAAGGAATAAAAACAGACAAAAAGAACAGTTCGAATAAGCAAAATCAATTACTTTAATGTTTTAAGCACTTATTTCTCCGATTGACATCGCCTAATCAAAACTTTCATCAGAACCTTTTTTGTATAGCATTTAGTAAGCTTTCTAATGGTATTCTTTCGTTTCCCAAGATTCTCAACCTTTTTCGAGATATTAAGGAAAATATACAAAGTTACCAAAACTTTTTTGTCTGTTAATAAAATATTTTATTCTAACCCTTCCTTAACTCCAAACGTAACCAAAATTTCAACATATTAGTTTTAATGATAGTAAAACAAGGAGAAAATATCTCAACTGAATCCCATGATTCTAAGTACCCAAACCAAAAACAGTATTCAAAAACTATTTTTCCAATTTTCTCAAAAACGGTTAAAGCTATCACCTTGAAAATGGCTTCATTCGTTTTCCTAGCCAAAGAAGCCTATAAAACGAGTTCTTACAAGCTTATGAACTCAAAAACGTAAGCGTTACGGGTTTTTTTGCGCGAATTTCGCCATTTTCCAGTGGGCGGATTTTGCTGGTTAACGAACTTGACCTTTCAAATCGGGCGACAGATTTTTGTACCAAATTTCATCAAAATCGGACCATTAGGGAGGCCAGAAATCCGCGAACAGACAAATATATATATATATATATATATATATATATATATATACAAATTTTAACCACCGTTATTTTCGGTCTCTAGGGGTTCTGAAACGCGAAATTTTCTAGTCGGCACTTCCGGATTGTTTCATTGTATCAACCTTATAAGCGGGGTTCCTCTCTATCGGGGAGGGAGGAACCGCGCTAATAAAAGAAGATACGAATGTGTAAAAATTTTTATACAATAAAAATTTGAATAGCAGACAGAGGACTTACAATATATTAAATAGTACTTGTCCTCAATTCTATTCTTCGTAAAACTCCTTGAAAAATAATCTACTGAGCGGATATTCTGAAACCATTGTACACAGGCCAATAAACTAGATCCAAACTGTACAATGTTCTCCACCCTATACTGGGAGTGATTTGCAATCCACATTTAGTTCTGTATTCTCTACCAACCCCTCCCCCCCCCCCACTATTTAGTTCTGTGTTCTGTTCCCTCTCCCTCACTCTCGTCTTTCCCTCTCTCTCTTTTGCGCGCGTGCTCTTTCTCTTTGCCTCTCCCTCACTCTTTCTTGTTTTGGCGTAAAATAAAGTTAAATATAATATATAACGAACAATTTATAACAGCTTTATACGAATTTAATGATAGTAATACAACTAAACATGAAAATATATAATACACTATCTGTTACCCAGTGTACGATGCTACACCTACTTTCTGTCGATGACTCTCCCCGTATCAAGATCTACTTGATACCTAGTTGTCTATACCCAGTTACGAAAATCGGTCAAACGATGTGAATTTGTTTTAGTTCATAATGATACCGGCTGAGGCCAGCACAACAGCACTTCATCTAAAAGCCGACAGAGGGCAGTAGTAGTCGATTCAAAATGGCCGTCACAATCTGAATGGTTCAGTGTAGCCAATTTTCCTTAACAAAACTTTTGACCTGTTGGCCAAATTTTGAAATTTGACTATTTTGACCTAGCCTAGGAGATTTCTCGTTTCAAGACCTACCAGTGTGCCAAGTTTGGTCAATATCAAACGGTGTAGATTTGTATAAGGAACAAACAAAGAAATAAATAAACAGAAAAACAGACAGACACGTGATTTTTATATATATAGATTTATATACCAAAAAAAAAACAGGAAATGAAAAATTACTAGAATATTTTTTAACTTGAATCACAAGATTTAGATTAACGCAATTTTATATAACTTACTACATGTCTTTCAAAACAAATACAATCAGTTGATTGATTGGTACTATATTTAATATCAACTGTCTTGCAGTGGTCGTGTTAGTTAAAGGTTCTTATGTTTCTGTCTATTTTAGTGCATTTCTTCCCTGCCTCCAAGGGCAGAAAACCCACTTCTTGGTATAGACCGGCCAATGAATGCTAAAGTCCAACCATAAAATAATGTACGTCCGAAATACAGGGTCATGGTCTTTATGCAGTTTAGGAACTCTGAATAGAAATTCTGTGTCGGTTTGAGCCAATCAGGTATTCTTAATTACTCTTTCTGTCTCTCCTTGCACTCTCCCTCTGTCAATTAAGATCATAAAAAGTTAATAAACATAATAACTGCTTTGGCATATAATAGAGTTAAATATAATATATAACTTTCAATCAGGCATTCTTAATAGTCTTAAATTCAGAATATGTTAATTGACTATCAAATGTTTTAATCAGTTCTCGGTTCTCAATTCTGTTGAAAAGTTTTATGCTTATCAAGCTTTTTCACATTAACCTGTATTTGATGTTGTATTAATTTGACCTTGATCACGGCCTGGTTGAATAAATCATAGAAATTTGTCATCAAAGAACTTACTTTGTTTTTGTTAAGAGGTTTTATTTGTCCAAAAAACATTAAGCATTTGGATTACATTTCATTCGGTTGACATTATATACCCTTGTTATAAAGAGTAAGTTCATAAAATTATATTATATTTTATAAACTTTTTATTATTATTTTCATAGTTTTGTATTATTTTAATGGTATTGTTAACTTAATTTTTTTTTTTTTATGATTATCAAATATTTTAAGTATCATTATATCAGGCTGTACCGTATGAAATGCCAGTTTTGTTTACTTTGCGATTTAATCCTTTCCTTTTTTTATTTCATTATTTACAAAAATCATTGTTATTTATTTATTTATTGTGTTTCGTATTTTATACAATAAACACACTGAGTTAAGTCTTCTAAGAGATCAGGAATTGATTATAAGTTTATATATTATTATGAATCCAGGATGTATGTATTCAAATAAAATATATTAAAGGCTTAAAAATGATTAGAGCTTTAACTTTAAGTCATCATAAAAGTGCACTTATTCATGGGATAAAAATGTGATTTCATTAACGAATCTTCTAGGTCTTCATATGAGATCGTATAATCCTGTATTTCGTAGATATGTTAAGATACTGTCTATGTACTAGCTACCTTCAGAGAGTTCACACATGTTGTAAGGAATGGTCAAGTCATGTCGTCTAATACAGTCTGTAAGTATATGTTTTATTGTCAATTCAGTATTACATATTTCACAGAGTGGTTTGTCTTGTCTTGGCATTAAGTATTTGTGAGTAAGTTGTGTGTGAATGGCCAATACTAAGTCGAGCCAATACAACCTCCTCCCTCCTACTGACTCGATAGCTGGATGGCCAATCTTTGACGGTATTTTTTATAGTCCGTAGTTTGTTGTCTGTAAGAGTCGTCCAAGAGTGTTCCAGTATTCCAAAATAAAGTTCTTTGTAATTCTGTTTATTTCTTCATGTGTGATTGGTCCACAATCGATTTGTGCCTGTCCTAAAGCGTTTTTTTTCGTGGGTGTCTGCGATTGAATTTTTCCCTAGACCTTCATGACCAGGTAACCAGCACAATGTTACAAGTTTTTTTTGAGGGTGTATTTTTTGAAGTATTTGTGAGAGTGCAGGATGATATGTGTATTTGTCTTGTAGTGCTTGAAGCGAGCTCAGTGAGTCCGTGTAAATAACTATGTCACGTCGGTCTGAAGTCGGTATGTTTTCCAAGCCAATAAGTATGCCATAGAGCTCAGCTGTAAACGTACTACAGTAGTTATTTAGTTTTTTAGTTATTATTCGATCTTCTATTACAGCTGCTGCTCCCACACCTTTATCGGATTTCGACCCATCAGTGAAGATAGAGAGTTTATGAATGTTTTGTGTGGCAAAAACCTTAAACAGTTCATTATATATTAATTTCGATGTTGGGCTTGATTTAGGAAATTTCGAAAGGGTAATGTCCACATTATTATTGTTCAATAACCAAGGATCCAATTCACTATATCTTACACTGAAAGGTCTCTTTGCTTAAGATGTGGTCTATTGTAGAATGATTTTTTATTGAAGCCACCGAATTGTTGAAAACCGGATAGTAAATTATTTCTTTCAAGAAACCAGACGAGACGTTTGTTTAACATTCTCTCGAAGATTTTACTGATACAACTGGTCAAGGCGATGGGTCTGTAGCTCCCCGGTTCGGTCTTGTCCTTAAGGGGTTTCAGCACTGGACTCACTATTGACTCTCTCCAATCACTATTGCCCCGTATTAGGTAGATTTTTCAACATCCTATAATATATTCCATCTTGACCAGGAGAAGTATTTTTTGAACATTTTAGTGCGTCTTGTAGTTCGTCAATAGTAAAGTCTTCATTTAGTGGATGTTGGTGTTTTATGTTTATGGTCAGTAAAGTAGATTCAGTATTGTTTTTGTGCAGTTGAAAATCTCTAGTATAATTGGAGTCACTGGATATTGCAGAGAAGTGGCGTCCTAAAATGTTAAATATGTCAGTGAAAATTGTGTTGTCTGATTTAATTCCTGCTATGGGTTGTCTATATTTTTTGTATTGTATTTTACCAATAGTTTGCCATATTACTTCTGGTGGTGTATGTCTATTAAGGGAGTTCGAAAAATCTATCCAACATTGCTTTTTATTTTCATTTATGATGCTTCGGGAGATTGCCTTTGCTTTTTTATATTTAATGAGGTTCTCAGATGATGGGAAGTGGGAAAATTTTCTTAGAGCTTTTCGACATTCTTTCACAGCATTAGTGCAGTTTTGGTTCCACCAGGGTGCAGGTGCTCTTTTGATATTTCTAGTAGATTTAGGGATAGATAATTCAGAAGCCTCATTGATTAATTTGTTAAAGTCTTCAATCGTTGTAATTCTAGATATTTTACTATTTATAAGACTTTGAAATTTTGACCAGTCAGCTTTATCGAAATTGAATTTTTGAGGGCTTTGAAAAATTCCCTGCCTGCTTTGGTTATACACTACTACAGGAAAGTGATCACTATTGTACGAATCTGCACAAACGTCAACATTAAAGCGTGTGAAGATATCTGGCGTGCACGCAGCAATGTCAATGTTTGTAAACGTACCATGACGAGAACAAAGGTGAGTTGGTCTAAGACAATTAAATGTTATCAAGTCCCACTTTTCTAAGCATTCATAGAACCTCCTACCTCTGCTGTTGATCCTGGATGAGCCCCAGTGTATGTGCTCAGCGTTTACATCACCCATTACCACTATAGGAGGTGGTAGTTGAGTGAATAATTCATCAAGAAGATGAGTATTAATTGCTTCACCTGGTGGAATGTAAAGGCTGCAAATGGTGATTCTATAAGGGATGTGTACTGATGCAGCGACTGCTTGGAGTGTTGTTCGTAGGTTGATTGATTCACTGTAAACAGATTCCTTGGCAGATATAGACACACCTCCAGAAGCTTTTCCACCAAGAGTATAATCTCTTTTGTATGTAGTGAAGCCTCGAAGATAAACTTTTGAATTGGGGGATGTGTGTGTTTCTTGAAGTGAAATAATGAGTGGGGCCTTCTCCTGAATCAAGTGCTTCAGATCAGTTAAGTGCTGATGAAACCCATTAATATTCCATGATATAAGACACATTTAGGTTAAAGTTAAAGCAAGTAAATCTGGGAATTTGAGCCTGAAGAAGTGTTAATATAAATATACCTGATTTAGTTTTTGAATTTTGAAAGCCACAAGTAATAGTTTTGGTCTGGAATTTTTCCTTTTTTACTAACAATTTCGAGTAAAGTTTAAAGAAAACGAAATCATTAAAGAGATGAAAGGTCATTTATGTTTGATAGGAACATCACTTTTCTTTTCCCGACCTTTTTTGTATCTACCGGGCGTATTAATTTCTATGAGACTGGAGGAAGTTTGTGCATCCGGACAGTGGACGTTTTGTGTTTTGGGGGATTTTCCTGATCTCTTAGAAGACTTACCCGACGTCGTACCATCTTCTCCTTTCAGCTTCCTTGGAGTTTTGACAGTAATATCAAGGGCTGTTTGAGTGCCTTTGTCAACAAATTCTTGTTCTAGTGATCCTTGCTGGTGAGACAAGGTCTTCTGACGGCTTTCTAGTCTTGCTATTCTACTGATGATTTCTTTGATACTTTTCAATAGCTCTTGACTTGGAGAAACCTCGGAAGATGCTGCTTGTGAGAATGTCTTTTCATTATTGGGCTTAAGTATCGTTTTTTTAGCTTGCCAATAGGGAATAAAATCATTGTTATTCATATAGAATTAAAGCTCTTTTATTCCTATTATTTAATCAGTAACTTGCGTACTGTGTTGTGAGAACGATCCTCTGAGAAAAAATAAAACTTAAATTATGAATTCCACGGAAATCCGTAGTATTTTTCGTTATGAATTTAATTCATAAAAATATGAATATTTTAATTTTGAATTTAGGCGTGTCTGAACATAACCACAGCGTTCGGGGAGGGAACGGTGAATGAACGAACTGTTTACCGGTGGTTTTCCAGGTTACGAAGTGGAAATTTTGACCCTGACAACGAGGAGCGAGAAAGCCAGAAACCAAGCTTGACAATGACCACCTGAAAGAAAGGGTTGAAGCTTGTCCCTCAAAAAGCACTAGGGAATATGCCAAAGAACTCGGAGTAGGAGCCACGACAGTTTCAAGACATTTGAAGGAAATCGGCAAGTCCAAAACTGACATTTCATAAGGTACAACCTGATATTTTCATTCCTAACTTATTCTTTGTTAAAATTAATAGTCTTGAGCAATTAATTTAGGTCTCACATACTAGGCTTGTTGTATCTATAAGCCTGGGTGTAGGAGACGCCCATTTGTAACTGACCTATATGTAAATGAGTTTATATGGAAAAAATGTATAGCCAAGGGCATTGTATCTTCTAATCTATATGTATATATATATATATATACCACATCTAAATCTCCTGTAAGAAAAACTTGTTTCCATACACGGAAGTCAGGGAGGTAGAGGGTAAGAGAAGGCATTTCTCTACAAGTCTAATTATTAATTCAAGCGAGTCATAAATACTGAGGGTATCAATATGAAACACGGGCCCGTCACAAACTTAAGAGCTTTTAAGCCTAATAAATTCATTATTCTATCTCCAAGGGCAATTTACATAATGGTATTTCCTAAGTGGAACGAAAAACTTATTACTTATAATGCCGATGGCCATGGCAGCAGAAGCACCGTCGAAAATAAATAGTTTCTAGTGAAAAACTTATCTCACTGTATTCATCTTTCAAAATAAAAAAATAAGTAAATCTGATTCAACATTACAAAGAATAGAATTATTAATCTGATCATACTGGTCGTAATTTCTGTTGTATTGTAGCGAAACTTGCTATACGTCTGGGAATCTAAAGACAAAGATATGTCTTGATAAAACAGTAATTGGGTTGGTTAGAAGATAGGGTTTAAATTGTATTATGTTCAAATCTAATTAATCCTGTAAACCGGTATGGTAGATAGATACTTCTTCGTGCGAGTTACTTCTACATGGTAGTTACTTCTTTCTACATGGGAGTTACTTCTACATGGTAGTTACTTCTTTCTACATGGTAGTTACTTCCACATGGTAGATACTTCTACAACTAGGGGCGCTGATCATGGGTGCTGAATCCGGTTTCTACAGTGCATTGTGTCAGCTGTTCATTCGAAATATAAAATAGCAAAACTATCCCCTTTTTTTATTTTTTATTTAATTAGGGTATTTTAACCAAATCTTTAAGGAATGCACTGTGTGCCTTCTAAGAAATGTTCTTAGTTATGCAGCATTATTAAACCAAAAACAACCTATTCATATGCAAATCACTACTGCAACCCATTTGGACTGTAAAAACATCGAACCAAACATACCAACCCAAAGTCCTGAGACCATATTCGATGCTCCCTTCTACGTTTCTAATCTCAACCTGCATAATTACTTCACTATATATATATATATATATATATATATATATATATATATATATATATATATATATATATATATATAGTAAATACTATATTAACTAGAGCTATTAGTAAAAGGCATCGACTTATTGTTTCACCCGATGGAACTGACCGGTCTAGAGAACTTTTCCTTTCTTTTATGTAAAAACTGTAGAACTCTTTTCGAAAAAAGTTCCTTTCTACTGGAGTTCATCAAACCAAACGACCAAAAGTTGGCTTAGCAGCCTATTTATTATTATTTTTTTCTTTTGTACGCCGCACAGTGGGGCCAAACGACATTTCGTGTTTCAAAAAAGGCTACTGCCTCTAAATCTTGACCAATTTATATACATATTTTTTTTTTTTAAATGAAAGCTAATCAAATTTAAAACAACTCTCTCTGGCCATCTTTTTGTTTTTGTTTCCCCTGTTTATGAAATTACGCGTAAAAAATTCACGAACTCTTACAATTGAAAATAAAATACTATTTTATTTTTCATCTAAATTAATATCAGCACTGATATCGTTGAAATTAGACATTCAAATCCTGATTAGACTTGAAAAAATCAGACTGACATCTTCAAAACGTAAATTTATCTTAATTCAACAATGAGATTAATTGAAATAATATGATTTTTGAAAATAGATTTTGATTTTTTCCATGTCTAATCAGGATTTGAATGATTAATTTCTACGATATCACTGCTGACATTAAGTTAGATGAAAAATAAAATATTATTTTAGGTTCAATTGTGAAAGTTCGAGAATTATTTACGCGTATTTTAATGGACAGGGGAGCTAAAAACAAAAATATGGCCAGATAGAGTTGTTATAAATTTTATTAGCTTTCATTTAAAAAATATTTATTGAAATCGATCAAGATTTAGAGGCTGTAGCCTTTTTTGAAACACAAAATGTCGTTTGGCCCCACTGTGCGGCGCTCCTCGACCCGGGCCCCCCTGTGTATTACGTTTGGCCCCACTGTGCGGCGCTCCTCGACCCGGGCCCCCCTGTGTATTACGTTTGGCCCCACTGTGCGGCGCTCCTCGACCCGGGCCCCCCTGTGTATTACGTTTGGCCCCACTGTGCGGCGCTCCTCGACTCGGGCCCCCCTGTGTATTACGTTTGGCCCCACTGTGCGGCGCTCCTCGACCCGGGCCCCCCTGTGTATTACGTTTGGCCCCACTGTGCGGCGCTCCTCGACCCGGCCCCCCCCCCTGTGTATTACGTTTGGCCCCACTGTGCGGCGCTCCTCGACCTGGGCCCCCCCCCCCCCTGTGTATTAAGTTTCCTATTTAGACTTACTATTGAATTATTTCATTCTTGAGAGTACTGCCCTTCTAACAACCTTTGGAAAAGCTTTTTCGGCTCACTTTCTATCACTAAAACTCTAATCCTACTCTGTCTAATGCTTGTAGACATACCGTCAGACTTTAATGAATTGCGTTTGACTTGAATGAATATCTGTTCAAAGGTACCATTAAATAGTGAGATGAGTCCTAGAGTGAAGTTAATATCCAGAAAAGTCAGGCGTGATAATCCACGCTCATCTCATTCCTCTGAAATATTTCATTAATTTACAAAGTAATCTTGTTGACTTCGTCTCATTATTACAGAGAGTACAGCCTTTTGCTAGCAAAATACAAAAGTTTTGCACTTAAGAAAATTCTTCTGGTCGTATTAAAGTTCTACTTTGAGCTACTTGTGACTTCGTGCATAAAACTTTTCGCGTAAAAGAAGACTATGAAAGGAGACTGAGTACGTATGAAGTTTTCCAACGTTTTCTTGTGAATGAAATGACCTATTCTGTACGTTTTAGAGACAATTTTGTTTTTCAGGCATTTCATGTACCCCTAATATCCTTAACTGCATGCACAAGCACCATTGTCCTTGTCTAAATCTAATATATATTTGTCAAATGCCAGTTACTGACTGACTTATTGACCTATAATCGCCCAGCTCAAAAAAATTTGAAATGTTACATGGACACTCCCTTTAGAACGTAAACACTAGCTAAGAAAGGTTTTTTTTTAATATTCGAATTTTTAGGTAATTTAAAGGGCTTTGAATTTTTAGTTGGTTTTAAAGAGAGCATGCACGCCTAGGGAGCATGCGTTGCTAGGACGATAACAGGCCAGCTATTTCATAATATTATTTTTATTTGCAGTTCATTTCAACTTTGATGATGGCTGACCTTGAATTACTAGAAATAAACTGTGATTTTGTCCTTCATACAGTGCACGCTATATCTGTCGTAAAATTGCCTGTTACCCGTTACTGGTAACCTATAGATAATGGGTTATCTGTTAGTTGACACTGGTCCGGAGAGTCCAAGAAACATTATACTTTGATTACTTATCAATTTTGAATAACATATAGTATGACGGGAAGCGTGCTATAATAAACTGCACACAATTATATAGTAGCGTTAAATTTGATGATGCATTATTTAATGCAATAAAATAACTACTTATCTGCCGTGACGAAGCACGGGTATTCAGCTAGTTCGAAATAAGAGCAAAACGTTACGTTTAAGCAATAAGCAAGTAATGATTATTACCAATTGTTTTTCGTTTGTATATTTTCGGGGATAAGGAATTGAATATTAAATTTAGATTTAAAGAGTAAAAAAAAACAAAAAACTTTTACTTAAACGGATTGAAGGAAATTCAAGACTGTGATACACACATTACGAAAGCTACTTAGGTCCATTTAATAGAATTCTTGATAATAAAAGTACTTTTCTACATTTTTATATAATTCATTTATCTTGCTTTAGGGCTTCGCATCTGGGGGCAATCCTTTAGGGCTTCGCATCTGGGGGCAATGCTTTAGGGCTTCGCATCTGGGGGCAATGCTTTAGGGCTTCGCATCTGGGGGCAATGCTTTAGGGCTTCGCATCTGGGGGCAATGCTTTAGGGCTTCGCATCTGGGGGCAATGCGCAAAAAAAAAAAGAAAAGAAGATTATGAAATACATATTTTATATATGTAATGTTTTTGATATCGTTGCATCCATTTAATTTAACAGTACATAAAGTAAATATTTATAAAAAAACACAATTCATTTTAAAATAATTGAAAAATTCAATAAAAATTGATTGAGCAAGCATGATAAAGTCAGACTCATGCGTTATTAAAGTAAGCTATTAAAATTGAAAAGAATCAAAGAGAAAGGAATAATATCCTGATTGAGTCAAGTTACGCTTTGTAGTTGCCACTGAAATTTCAGTTTTCTTACTTCCTTTTCAATCTTAAATTTTTGTTTTTCTTTTCCCCGTGAATTAGTTGTGTTTCAGCGACACTGCGTTAAAAGAAAGACACATTCCAGTTTAAACTAAAGTATCAAATTTTTGTATTCTTTAACAGAAAATTGCAATTCAACATTGACATATGGCTAATAAAATAATGGGCTGGAATACATATCTGGTTATACAGACATTGAAGGTAATTATTTTATTAATTAGGAATAATTAGCTGTCCAAGTTAACATTCACAAACCTCATACTTTCCACATCAAAATGGTGTAATTTCCTATACCGATATTCCGAAACCGGAATGACTCTTTATTCCAACCTTAATGTTTCACATACAAACAATTTTGCTTTTCTCTTTTACGCCCTATCAACTTCTGGACAATTAACACCCGGTTACCCATAAGTTGTCATAGTTGTTTTAATAATTTCAACAGCATGTATTTTTCCGTGAAGATTTACCATTTAAGTATTTTCCACACCCGACATTGCTTACCTTCGGTGATCGACGGAAACCCTGGTCTTCAACTTGACCATGAAAATTGGCTCGTAAATACTCTTGCCTTTCCGATAAAGCATTAGTTTATAACTAAAATGATTATTATTTACAAGAAACTAAAGATTTCATTAATATATTAAATAATTAATTTTTATATTTATTTTTTTTTTATTAATTTTTAATTTTTATATATTTACTATAAATTCATCTGCACATTCTATTTCTAGCTGAATACATGTTTAAATGAACATAAAATAACCGATTATTCGTTTTTAGCTTGTATAAAATTCTTAAAATAAATTATAAACAGACATGTAGAATGTATAGAAATGGATGGGGTAACTATTAGAAAGCTTATATATATATATATATATATATATATATATATATATATATATATATTTATAAATACTACAAAAGCGGGTCTTGAAATTTGAAAGTTACGATTTCGTTTAGGTGAACTTTTTTTTTTGACTATAAATAACTCATTTCTTAACTTTTTTATTTATTTATTTATAATTCATTAAGTGTAAAATGAATTTTTCAGTAAAAAAGAAAGTTTTTAATTGAAAAAATGTTTGCGATATGGCTTTTCAAAGCCCTTCATTTTCCGTTAATGTCAGTTTCCAATTAGCGTAGGTGCATACATTCTTCATGAAAGATCAAAACCAAATATTACCTATCTCTATTCTAAGCTATCCAAATTACTCTAGCGATAAAGCATTTTTAATCACAATCTCGTGAGCCGGAATATTAGCACTTTCCTCCGAAGGAAAGTAGTTATTGAGGTTGCACTCATGACGGAATTTTTGAAATATTTCTTTGAATCTTTATCGATCCTACCTAGTAGACGCCAAAAATGACCCCAGCTAAAATATATATATATATATATATATATATATATATATATATATATGTGTGTGTATATAGTTATTTATGTGTCCGTTAACACGATACAGGCCAGAGTTTTCGTTTTTTCTCCACGAAACTTGGTATATAGTATTCCCCCACCAAACAATTTAACGAGTTCGTTAACCAACAAAATCGGTCCATCTGGAGGGGGGGGGGGGGGTTTACTCCGGTGCCAAAGTAGTTATTTGCCAATAACAGTCGTAATTTTTCTTATATTTCAACGAAACTTGGTACTCGTTCTGGTCAACTAAAGAGGAAAATATGTTGTAAAAATAAACTAAATCGGTTCATTAGGAGGGGGGGGGGGTTTACTCCAGACCCAAATCACTAATTTGCTCATACCGGTCGTAATTTCTGCTGTATTGTAATGAAACTCGGTATACGTCCTGGGTATCTAATAAGAAAGAAGTTTTGTAAAAATGAACTAAATCGGCCTATCGGAGGGGGGGGGGATTTACTTTGAATTGAATTGAAACAGGTATTATTATGTTCTTATTTTATTTATCTACATAGGTTATTTTAAGCAAATTATTTAGGAATACACACGACACTACCCAATTCTGAGGAAAGTGCTTAGTTATGCAGCTCCTGCGTGACGGACTTTTTTTTTTCTTCTTTTTTTTTTTTTTTTTTTTTTTGAAATTCCAACGTTCATATCATTCTGTATTTAAAGCATTTAATTTATTTCATTGTTTCAGGACATTGAAACATTTGATTTAGAAGACTTCAAATACAACTCCGTGAACATGACTGCGTTTCGACTTGTCGACGTGGAGAATCCGAAAGTAGCAGAACTTCTCACGCAGATGGAGAGGTTCCAACCTGTAGGTCATGCAATACTCAACAGGTCTGGAATCATACAGGTAAATGAAACGTCATTATTTATTATAAAAACGTAAAACAACTGTTTTAGTTTCTAAAATTAATTTGTATCACAAAAAAAAATATTATAAATTGTAATGAAATGTTACAAACAGCGATGCTCTGATGAAACAATATCCAATAGCATTTCATATAACGCAATGCATATGTAATATAATTAATTCATGTCCCCATGCCTATTTTGTTTATTTATTTTAGCCTTCTTCGAAAGGAAATCCGCTTAGGACGTCAGCCCGGAAATTTCGACTCGTGAAATTTACATTTGAGAACACATACATTACAAAAATAACGGTAGTTCAAACTTGAGTGTATATACATAGATATACTAGGAAAACGTGTCTACCGGAATACTGTTTTCAGGCGAAAATCTACAGAAAACAATTTTAGTGCTAACGGCTAGCATTTATAGGCTTCGAAGGACAATTTTATATTTTTAATTGACTGGGGGGGGGGTCAAATGAAATCATTTTCAAGGCCTTATATGTAACTGAAAAAATAATCTTTTTGAGCCCGAACACAATAATAAATAAATAGAGTTAACACGTAAAGTTTTTACAAGACTCATACAAACAGGTACTGAAAAATATTCAAAAAGTGGAAAAAACGTTCATACAAGAATATACCAAAGGGGTACGGATCAATAGGCGTCTGTTCATTGTGTGGCGAACTGACTTAACCTGGAGATGTATGTAGGCTTCTTGGACATTCTTCAAAACACCTCAGTCCCCTTTGGCGATGATATTTATCTTGGAGATCAAAATATAAGTTCTTATTTCAATATTCTCCAGTGGATCCATCTTTCCAGACTTAAATTCCATCAAATCCAGAGTACTGTCCTTCCTGAACCTGTAGTCATTCCCAAGGAAGTGCTCCTATAGCCTAGTTCCGAGTTTCCGACCATTCCGACCTACGTATGTAGGATGACTTACAAGTCACACACGTAACGAATTAAATGCCAGATCTGTCAAGAGGATCGACAAGATATTTTTTAGGTAGCTGTTAGCTAGAAAAGTGCTCCGGCATGCAATATTCACTCCCAGTTTTCCTACCTTCCCGGACATTGGAGCTAGGTAAAATAAGCTATATAGGTTAGTTTTGCTTGTCAGGGTAGTATTTACTTCTGAAAGATGACAATTTAAAGCATAAGTATATTTGCTACTATATGTTTAACTTACACACGGCGGCCAAAATTACTTAACCACGCTTACAAACTACCCTCACCTGTTTACGAAGAAATTAGTTAGGCTATCCCACCTTACATGGGGAGACCCATATATATATTTATATATATATATATATATATATAAGTAGAGATAAATAAGATATAAGATACCATCTCATAGATAAGGGTAGGTCTAACGTTGGAACTTTAAGTCCTTCAGCTGGGAATCTAATCCTATCCACCCTCATCCGGTTAAAGAACGGATCACCCTTAGCACCTACGTACCTTAGCGACAACCGTGTTGTCTCTATAACAGCTACATTCTACTACATCTTACAACTTAAACGGAAAAGGAAGAGATTTTTCTTTTTCCTTTTTTGATTTTATTTTCTTCACTTCATAAGTTTTGTAATAAATTATGATATATTTTATGACCTGTAGTGATGCAACACGGATTGCTTGTTTCCATAAGGTAAATAAAGTTAGGTTTTCCACAATACTTACCTATTTCTTCTTCTTCTATACTAGGATTTTCAATACCTGATTATGGCTGAAATGTACTAATAAAGGTTAGTTCAGAATATGATGTATTCTGGGAAGAGGTCTTTTTTAAAGGCTATCGGGCTTCATATAACAGCATGTTGACTTAATTAATTCAAAGAAGGCAATGTTTCCAATAATTACACAGCGCAGCATTTTTTTTATGTCTGGCAACAGTAGTATAGACTCTTTTTTTACTTCGTTAACGCAGATTCATTTTTAAATAAAAACATAGGTTCTCAAATATAATATTTTAACAGTTAACGTATTCGGTTATTTAATGTGTATAAGCAAGCGTGTTTAAATTATTATTATTATTATTTGTGTGTGTGTGTGTTTAACGGCGTATCAACATTAGGGCTATTAACGCCGGGCTATCTACAGGTTGCCACCCTTTTCTATAATACCAACAGCACGTGGTCGGTCACCCATTCAGGTACTGGCTACGCCCGACTTTGCTTAACTTCGGTGATCTGCGGGGACCGGTGCATTCAACGTGGCTATGGCCGTTGGCTTAGATTATTATTATTTAAATTTTAACTACAAATATTAGGACGGGTTATCTATAGGTTACCACCCTTTTCTAGCCAGGATAGGGCTGATGCATTTTCATTTTTCTAAAGAAAAGCCACCACCCCATAGTGGAGATCGAACCCACGACCCTTGGCACAGAGTGTTAAGTGCTCACGCCTTAACACTCGCGGTTACCGGGCCTCCAATGTGTTTAGATTAAAAAAACAAAAGTTGGAATTATTGGCGAAATTTCAGAGCGACAAAAACGATCTCAAATTTCTTCAAGTAGGGATAGGCCACAAGGTCAGAAAATGTAATACTGGTCATTTTATGAAATTATATTAGTTTATATTGTTTCAAAATAAATAAGTTTCTGATTACTGGTATAAATATAACAGTAATAATACGAACATGTAATCACTAGGTGACAATAGAATCACATGTTAATAAGGCAATTTAAATTAATTTATATTTGCGTTAAGGAAGTAAAAAAGGCCCTTAGTATATTGCTATGTGTATTACACATTGTGTACTAACCATACAACAATTCAAATTTATTAAACCAAAATATAAGAAACTATCTGAATACCCGTGCTTCGTCACGGCAGATAAGTAGTTATTTTATTGCTTTAAATAATTTTTCATTAAAATTACGTTACTATACAATTTTGTGCAGTTTATTATAGCACGGTTCCCGTCATACTATATGTTATTCAATGGGCGTTAAAATTTAAAAGTTTATGTTTCCAAAAAGTTATTTGGAAACACCCATTATATTTGCGAGCATTACCAAGGTTATAGGCGAGGAGGCTCTGCAAGGGTTCCAAATATTATTGCCTCACCTAGAAAACTCTAAGGATAGGCTTACCATACATCACGGTTTGACCGGGACTGTCCCGGTATTTTGCAATTGTTTCGGTGTCCCGCTCGGTTTTATCAATGTCCCGGAAAAGGCTGCAAGATGTAAAAAGTAATGAATTCATGTTTATAAGAATCTTTTTTAAATCGGTTACTTTTCTAAAATTAACATTTTTACTACTGCTCAAAGAAATGAGAAGTAATCTAACTGTAAAACGCTGGAACTACCTGCACAGCGCTGCCAGCTGCCAGACACTACTATTTGGCTGAGAAAATCAAGTAGCAAAAAAAGTTCCCTTCTTATTTTTAAGGTTTGGGTAGAGTAACAGTTTAGGATTTCCCCTTCCCGTTAGTTGCTAGGCTTAAAACTCACCAACCATTTTGCTTATAATTTGTACTCTTTTTATCCCCCCCCCCTGGTATGCCCATCCCATATTAATGTGTCCCGGTTTAACTCTCCAAAAATATGGCAAGCCTATCTGACGGGGACAGGCAGAAAAGAAACGCAATTAAAACTCTATGAGGGAGAGTTAATTTCTATTAATTCAAGGTCTGCCATCATAGTTGAAATTAACCTCAATTAGAAATAAAACTATGAGATAGATAATGTAAGGTAACAGCTGTTCTTTATCGTCCTAGCAACGCAGGCTGCCTAGGCTTGCCTTCTCTAACCAACTCAAACTTTAAACCCCCCTAAAAATGCTTAAAAATACGAATATCAAAAAATCCTTTCTTAGCGAGCGCCTACGTTATATAGGGAGTGTCCATGCAAAATTTCAAAATTTTCTGTCGAGCTGTTTGAGCTGGGGGATGATAGATGAGTGAGTGAGTGAGTGGTATTTGACAAATATATAGTAGATAAGACAGTATGCTTAGTCATTGACCGAATCTTCAAATTTTATTTTACAGGCACATTATCTTATCAAACTTGTAGGAATATGAAAAAAAACTTGCCCACTTGGAGATGAGGGGTGCTTGAAAAAACACTTGGGGATGAGGGGTGCTTGAAAAAACACTTGGGGATGAGGTGTGCTTGAAAAAACACTTGGGGATGAGGAGTGCTTGAAAAAACACTTGGGGGTAAGGGGTGCTTGAAAAAACACTTGGGGATGAGGGGTGCTTGAAAAAACACTTGGGGATGAGGGGTGCTTGAAAAAACACTTGGGGATGAGGGGTGCTTGAAAAAACACTTGGGGATGAGGGGTGCTTGAAAAAACACGGTAGCTCACTTTGGGGTGAAGGTGAATGTGTGTTCAAAATACTCTAGTGCATTAATTTTAAAAAATAAAAATTTAAAAAACAATAATATTTTGTATATTTTACTCTAAAGAAAAGCCGCGTGAAAATAATTATAGTGTCTTAAAGATTTTATACAATGGTTACAGACATCCGATAATAGCTGTTATTGTCGCTGTATCAATTTGGAATAGTAGAGGACCCCTGCAACCAAAAATCTATGATTTCTTAACAGGCCACCATGAGAGTAGCATGGCAAATGATGACCAATGATATAGGCAATACACGAACCCAAAAAGTATGCTGCGGGCAAAAGTGGTCCTGGTAAAAAGAACCTGAAGTACGTGAAAAGTTACCACTTAATTCCTTTAAAAGTACAATGCATTTACGTTTTTATGAATTCAAAAATTAATTGAGTGAATTGGGGTACCTACAATTCATAAAACTATCGTCAAATAGAGTAAAAAAAAAAAAACAGGCGTTAATAGCCCAAATGTCGATACGCCGTTAAACAAAACAAAGAAAAAATATAAACGATTGGTTGACGAAGCGGATTTGGAAACAGCCTTTATCTATAAAACATTTAAGCTTTTTTGTAATTTTGAAGAATTTATTAGAAAAAATTGTAAAAAATAACTTTAAAGGCAAAAAAAGATGGTCTTGTGTACATAATAAGAACCTGCTTCCCACCAACAATTCATAAATCTTTTGAAAACAAAATGATAGTTCTTTTCAATTCATATAAGTAAGAAAAGCACTTTGGGATTCTTTCAACCCTTTAGGTTGCAACTACCTCATTTTCTTCTAGTTTAACTATTTTATAGCACCTTTCTAAACCTTAAAGCCGGTATCCTATAATCCTATAGTATTTATATAGATAAAAAGTCCTGTTGAGAAATCATAGATTTTTGAATGCAGAGGTCCTCTACTATTCCAAATTCATACAGCGACAATCCTAGCTATGATCGGATGTCTACAGCCATTGCATAAAATCTCTAAAACACTATAACTGAAACACTATAATTTATTTTCACTTAGGTACTACTTTTCTTTAGAGTAAAACGTATACTATTATTTATAGAATATTATTTTTTTCATATTTTTATGCTTCAAAATGAATACTTTAGGTTGCAAATACCTCATTTTCTTCTAGTTAAACTATTTTATAGCACCTTTCTAAACCTTAAAGCCGGTATCCTATAATCCTATAATATTAATATAGATGAAAATTCCTGTTGAGAAATCATAGATTTTTGAATGCAGAGGTCCTCTACTATTCCAAATTCATACAGTGACAATCATAGCTATGATCGGATGTCTATAGCCATTGCATAAAATCTCTAAAATACTATAACTGAAACACTATAATTTATTTTCACTTAGGTACTACTTTTCTTTAGAGTAAAACGTATACTATTATTTATAGAATATTATTTTTTTTCAAATTTTTATGCTTCAAAATGAATACTTTAGGTTGCAACTACCTCATTTTCTTCAAGTTAAACTATTTTATAGCACCTTTCTAAACCTTAAAGCCGGTATCCTGTTATCCTATAATATTTATATAGATAAAAAGTCCATTTGTTAGTTGGACATATTACTGCCCAGGAAACTTTTTATATTGAACTTTATTTCATTTTAATCATTTCCTCTTGGCCTTCATTATGCTTGTCTAATGCATAATAGTGCATATCCTAGTGCTTTGGTACTTGTGACATACAGGAATAGCATAGTCACTATAAACAGACCTCTAAAGCCCTTGGATACCATAATACCCTGTGCTACTCCATGGCCTTGTTAACATGGTACATATTATCTCTGTAATTACAATTCACCACGCATAAATAGGCATGTAATATCCTTCTATACGAGGGAGAATACGAGCAGAATTATTTTTATTATACAAGCGGAAAATTACTTTAAAAATCTGTTTAATTTTCAATACTAAAATGTTTGATCCTCAGAAGCTGCGTAAACTTTGCATGTTTTCATATAAAGACTAGACGTGGCGTTAAAGAGGCCAAAAATTCTGAAATATATTCGTCGTTTTCTCTGACTGCAGTGGTGCTATCGAAATTTATGCCTATGCCCTTTTTGTAGAACATTAATTATGCTTCCACAAACAATAAATTCCAAACAAATTTCGAGGTATTTAATAAAAAATAAAAATAGTCAAAAACTGATCATGTCAGTTGGAAAATATCCTTCTTCTTAGTACCTCTCTTTTTCAAGAATACCAAAAATGTATAAAAGTCGTGAAAATGCCTAGATGTATTGCTGTGAAAGTAATTACATTGGATTCTTCACGTCTAGAGAAATAGTTTTAGTTATAATCGCGTGCAAAGGCTCCAGAAGAGCAAGGATTAAACGACGTAGACCTGAAATAATTGCGTTTTCAATTTTTGACCTTCCGTCACAGACGATACAGTAGGAACAAACAAATACATACATATATAAAAATTATACACACACCCGTGTGTGTGTATATATATATATATATATATATATATATATATATATATAAATCAGCAGGTTTGTCACAGAAAAGTGGCAGTAATCTTGCCACATGACGACGGATAACCAACTTTGAGAAGTAAAACAGACAGCAGGTGCATGGCCCTCAAGCATAAAGAATAATAGAAGAGGCGAAGTGACATTATACCGCTTAAAAATTAGCCATTCCCGACTGACACACTCTTGTCTTTTACACAGTGTAAAAACCACTGAGTATAACGCACATACTGCCTGAATATTTACATAGAAAAAACTACGACATACCTTACAATATTATTAAATTACTCGATGCTGGAAGCAAATGTACAGATGAGATATTGAAGTACTAAAGAAGACCATTTTTCTGAACAAATTATAACACGATCGTTAAAAACTAAAATTAGCATACATTATATCTCACCTACTCTACGTTTTTTTTATTATTTAAATGCCTACTATTAAACATTTTACGAATCTTTAAAATATTACTCTAATATTGAGGGAAAACAGAACGTATGTAAGTATATGTTTATGTTGACCAATTCTGTTCGACCATTTTCTTCAGTGTTGAAAAGTGAAGTATATTGCTCTATCGGGGAGGTAAAGGGGTAACTTCCTCCAGGTGGTGTGGGATTTTTGCTGCTTCAGAATATAGTAATATAGTAATATAGGATATTAAATATTCCTTGGACCTGAAATTGTGGGGGCATATTCCTCCCACAAAATATCCCATAGAAGAGAATTTCAACTATGGAGAAAACCTATTTATCTCGTTCATTAGATTCTGCTCTCTAAAGCGTGTAATGTGGAAGAAAACTCAATAATTGTAATTTCAAAGGAACAAAACACTTATTAACTCAGTATTGCTAAAATACGGTTCTCAATAACTGTTACATTTCATCCTATAGAAACTGCAGTCTCAAGGACAATTGAAGGGCTCAGTGCCAAAGGGGACTAACCCACAATTAGAAATAACAGAGAAAATCAGATTTAAAGTTAGGAAGAATATGAAAAAAATGAGTGCCAGAAATGATTTTAATTGGTCCTACTGAAATCATTTCTGTCATTAACACTAATTTTTTTCAGATCCATCCTAACTTTAAAGCCGATTTTCTCAGTTATTTCTAATTGTGGGTTAGTCCCCTTTGGCACTGAGCCCTTCAATTGGTTTTATTTATTTTTAGGAGCTGGTGGGATTGGCTCAATGGTAAAGCACTCGACTTATATTCTAAAGGATGTGAATTCGAAACCCTGGCGGGCACGAAAGATTTTATCTTCTAGTGTAGTCGTTCCAGGGTTAGGTTCGTTGTCTCATATCGCCCCCAGGTCCACTTAGTTTCTAGTTTATTTCATGTGTACCTGTAGAGGGGAAAATTATGCAGCCAAAGCATACCCATAGTTCTTACCACACTAATCTCCCTGGTGTGCCATATTGTCAAGAATCAGATACGTCTACAGTATCAGCCCTACGAGACCTTCGGGGCCTATTATGGGGCTTATTTTTTATTTAATTATCTACAGGAGTGTCAATCTGTGTTTCTGATTCTTAATTTTAATGCAATTGTTTAATTATTGTAACAATAAAATAATTTAGGCCTCTTAAAGCATTTATTTTATTTTTATGTGAAGAAGTCTGATATGATCAACAATTTGAGATTACTATTTATTTTAACATCCGGCGAAGTGCAACTACAGTTTAAATAGGATTTTCATATCGCGCTAATATTTCTAAAGTGACACAACTCAAAGATCAATTCAAACAATATTTTTTCGTTTATGTCTATGAAAGACATGGTAAATATATCTTTATCAACCACCAAAACTGTATGTATATAGCTACAGAGATTGTACACCACAGGGCCCTTGTGTCACTCTTTCTGTCTTAATGCTATGCCACCTACATAGGCCAGAGTGACACATTTTCAGTTGAGTTTTATTTTGAGTTTCATCACTTTAGAAATACTAGTGCGATATGTGCTAAAAATTCCTAGACTCATTTAATGGTTCATTGCATGTGTCTGGTCAGATTTCATACATACTTTTATTTGGTAATCTAATAATAATATAGATCGTACACCGATCAGGAAGAACAAGGAAAGAATTTTTATCACCAAAACTATAACAATTTCTGGCTGATCTATTATAAATAAATATAAAATTTACTTCTGTCATGAGGGAGGGTATATGTGGCATTTCAACCATTAAACATCCGATGAAAAAGGACTTGATCAATAAACCCGTTAGCAACTTAGAGTTTTATCCTTTGATTAGCTGGATTGCGCTGAGCTGATTAGAAAGCTTTGCCTTGTTCGTTATCAGGAGTCATTATAATAATTAACCTTTACCTGTGTATCACATAATGGGCCACGTGACCTCTATTCCCTCTGTTATTTTACAGATTAAGGAATGGCTGTTTATAGAGTGATTTTATGTATTAATAAATCTCTACAAACCACAATTGACACACATAACAAGCGTAATCTTCCACTCTAAAACACAGTGGAATGGATTTCTATTTGGAAACCACATTAAAATTTCACTGAGCACCTTATGAACGGGATCAATTTATTATTAATCTCAATTATGCACAATCATACTAAATTTTGCTGGCAGTTTTCCGACATAGGATGAGGGTCCTTTGTTAAGAAATGAACATGAGTTTGATGATTCGTGGGACTATTCTCACCCTCGTAAAAATTACTTCTTCGCGTCTATTACCTCTGGCGGTACTTCTCCGTGATTCAGCAAAGGGCTTAGTGATTGTTAATTTATTTTTGAAGAATACTTCTTTCTACATGGATACTCAAGAGTTGGGAACCCTTCTTTTGAGCCAAGGTTTGAAGTATTTTTGTTCATTTCTACCGAAGGCGATTGCACTCATGTTGATCCATTGACGATTGTGTCTGCTGCCTCATTGCCGATTATACCTCTCAAAAAAATGGGTATAGTTTTCCCCCATGGCACGGTAATTGTGAATATTTGTTATTGTGAGCCAGCAGAGGTAGAATCAGAAAAGATAAGGTGCTGACAATATTTAATGCAGTTTTTATTGTTGCTAAGAATATGGATAAGTATAGGGATAATATATTTAATTATAGTTTCTGCTTTTACCACTGCATACCCAACGTTCTAAATTTGTTTTGAGCCTACTGTGTAGAATCTATATATATATATATATAAATCACGTATCTGTCTGTTTGTTCCTTATACAAATCTACAACGTTTGTCCGATTTTTACAAAACTTGTCACACAGGTAGGTCTTGATACGGGAAATCTCCTAGGCTAGGTCAAAATAGTCAAATTTCAAAATTTGGTCAAAAGGTCAAACGTTTGTTCAAGAAAAATTGGCTACACTGAACCATTCAGATTCTGACGGCCATTTTGAATCGACAGCCATTTTGAATAATGTCTCAAATTTATTTGTTGATGTTCTTGATAATTAGAATAACTCGAACTCATTGATGACTTTACATCATTATATAATCATGTAAGGCAGTTTATTTAACTAAGGAGCGCTGGCCTTTCTTTCATAAGAGCTATTTACTCGCAGGCTCAGGTCCTGGCCTCTGTGGGCTGTAATATGAATTGCTGTGCTGCTGGCCTCTGTTGGCTGTTTCACGAGACAGCACCAGACACATATAAACAAATTCACACCGTTTGACCGATTTTGACCTAACTGGGTATACAGGTAGATCTTGATACGGTGAGAGTCATAGGCAGAAGGTAAGTGTAGCATGGCACACTGGGTAACAGCTAGTATTTCATAAAATGAGTACTTCCTATAAGCATTATTTACAGCCATAAACAATAGTAAATGTTAAGATGTTACAGCGCCGTAAGAAAGTAGGAATAAAGCCTTTGAAAGAAGTAGGGTATGTTATCAGTGATAAAGGAGGTTAAGGTGGAAGGTGGTAATCCGTTGCCGTAACGGTAGGAGAAGAGTGTATAGGATTAGGTGATCCGACGGTGGACCTTAAAGCTTCTTCCTTCGTACCTCTCTCACCTACTTACTACATGCTTATCCTTTTGGGACAACTCTACTCTCCAATAAACCCATCTTGCACTTAACGCTAGTTTTTCTAAGGTCCTTCTGGCTCAATGAATACATCCTTCGATCTCCCCCCCCCCCCCCCCAACAAAGGCTCGACAGATTATTGCAATAAATAACGAAATATGGTTCCAATGTTAAAACATATTTTATTTCTATATGATAAATGATGTTTCCTAAAGGCCAGCATGTTGGGTCTGCATCCTTCTTGATAGAGTCACTCCACCTCTTCACTTGCCTGCCTCTACTTTGAGTGCTATCGTACGGAGTCCATTCAGACACATAATATGACTATCTGTCGTTCTTGCAACTAAGGGACACCCAATAGTCATATTTTTTTAAAACTAGCTGTTACCCGGCTTGCCATGCTACACCTACTTTCTGCATATAGAAAAGCCTAAATAAATTAGAAACCAAATAAGTATTATTAAAATCTAATTACACGAATCTGTAACTGTTTTGAACCCGTGACCTCCCAACTGGGAGTCCTAGACGACTTTGACCTAACCTATAACACCCCCCATATCAAGACATACATGTATGCCAAGTTTGGTAAAAATCGGTCTAACGTTGTGGATTTTTATTTTAAAAAAACATACAGAGAGCAACTGGTAGACTTTTTTGACCTGGCCTATGACAATCCCCTGATCAAGACCAACCTGTGTACCCAGTTTGATAAAAATCTGTACAACGGTGTGGGTTTGTATAAAGAACAAACATACAGACAGACAGATGGTAGCCGTTTTCCCCTAGCCTATGGCAATTGCCGTATCAAGATCTACCTGTGTTCCAACTTAGGTCAAAATCGGTCAAACGGTGTGGATTTGTATAGGAAACAAACATACAGACAGACAGATGGTAGAGGTTTTTGACCTAGCCTACGGCACTCTCCAGATTGGGATCAACCTGTGTACCGAGTTTAGTCAAAATCGGACGAACGGTGTGGATTTTTATAGAAAACAAACAAACAGACAGACAGCTGGTAGACGTTTTTGACTTAGCCTACAACACTCCCCAGATTACGATCCACATGTTTACCGAGTTTAGTCAAAATTGGACGACCGGTGTGGATTTGTATAAGGGAAAAACATACAGACAGACAGCTGGTAGATTTTTTTTGACTTAGCCTAGGAGATTTCTCGTATCAAGACCTACCATTATTCCAAGTTTGGTCAAAATCGGTCAAATGGTGTGGATTTGTATAAGGAAGAAACAAACAGACAGACAGAAAAACAGACAGACACGTGATTTATATATAAAACTACTATATATACAAACATACATACATATATATATATATATATATATATATATATATATATATATATATATATATATATATATTTTATACCAAACATTATTATTTATTAAATCATCTTCCCAATTATATGCTGTTTTTTTTGTTTGTTATGTTTATATCGTCGATACAAATGCAAAGTAACGAATGTGAAAAAACACATTTTTCATTTTAAATCATTGCTGTTGGACTGATGGACGGCAAACTCTCGAATCTATGTTAACACAATGAAAGGGGAATGTAACCACTGTCATAAAATCGAATCTGCCGACTATTTGACTGCCCAAAAGCAAGGTAATAAATTGAAGTATTTTCACTCTTTAAAGCGTTGATTTTAATATTCGATACTCTGCATTTGCATCGACGATATTTTATAGTTCAGTATAATGGATATCTTTGTTCGCACATTGACTTAAAGAGCAAATCACTATGTTGAGGACTCTCAATAAATAAATAAAATAAAATAAAGATAAAGACAAGCTAAATCAAACATTAAATCCTTCCTAGCCAGAAAAATGAATGCTGAATAATGTTCACATAAGCTTGAAAAAAACAGAGGTATCAAAAATATTTGTCGAAATGCGCTGTAAGAGCATATACTGTAGAGATATCTTTCTATTTCTAGTATGTACTCAACATAGATTCGTATCAAACAATGATCTCCTTCAGTCAAATTTGTCAGAAAAGTGGTAGTGTTCTATAACTTATATAAATTTGAAGCAAACCGAATAGATTTAGTCTTTAATATTTGTATTGAACAACGGACTCATTTATTAATTGATATCAAATGTTTTGATTTTCGACCTAAACCCCAAATTTTAAGGGACTGATTATTGATTTTTTTTTTAAACACGTGTTCTTCATTGGTGGGGCATCCTGTCTACCGAGTTTTTGGTTTTTTATTTGGTTCACTTCAGATATACATATACAGTGGAACACTTCGATTGGATAATTCGAACTTCGATAATTCGAAATCTTCTTTAATTCGAATATTTCTCTCGGCCCCTAGAGTGTAGGGCATAAACAATGTAAAAAAAAATCGTGGTTAATTCGAATAAAATTTTGGATAATTATGTACCTCCAATGGGAAGTGGACAGAGAGGCGGTTGACTTCCCTCGACCGCGTTTTAAATCTATTAAAAATATTCTCCCCACGGGTAAGAAGGATAGTAAGTTACGGATATAGGGGTTCCGGGACAAGAAGCGCGACACTAGGAGTTCTGCAAAGTGGTGGGTCGCGCTTCCTCCCTTCCAGGGGTTGTTATCCTGTCGTTTTATCCTAGAATTCTCTCCCACCATCCCTCTCATCTTCATTTCTTATTCAGTTATAAGTCAGTCTGAGCCTAGATCGGTTGTATTGTTTGTGCCTTTATTTTCTGGTGTACAGTGCAGTTCAGTGAGTTGTTGCTTTATGATGTCGAAGCCTAGAAGTTATAAAACTTTAACGTTTATTATGTATGTACTTTTTTTTTAAATTAAAACATGTGAAAATATGAAGTTCGATTTTTTACCCCTTTATTTTCAAAAACTTTTGTATTTCGAACTTTGGATGATTAGAACTTTTTTACCGGTCCCTAGGGGTTCGAATTATCTAAGTTCTACTGTATATATATATATATATATATATATATATATATATATATATATATATATATATATAAAATTTTCACACGAGTAATTTCCAGTACCTATCTAGTAGGGGTAGGTTTCATGAAGATTTTATGAAATTGTTCTTTCACGCAAAGTGCTGAAAGAACAATTTCAGATACTAGAGCTGTTCATCAATTTTCTCTTTTACACTGAAATGTTACTATTGGTATGATTTCTTATATCAAACATTAACTTTGGACAATCTACTGTAAAGTATGAAATAAGTAAGTGGTTAATATCTAAAGCCCTTTGGAGTAAATAGACTCAGACCGCGCTTGAAGGTCTAAGGGCAAACTTGTGCAGGTAGTTGGCTAGTAAGAGAGTGAGTTGGTATAACAGGCCCCCAACTACTGGGTGTAATATGCGGTTAGGAGAAGACCGCATATTCCCCCAAAGTTGTGAAAGGAGGAACCCCCTGATGTATAGCTTTCTTGAAAGAACACTAAAACTCTCATTCATTGCTTCCCTTTCTACCTGTTGAGATATATATTAGGAAAATACTTTATGAGAAATTACAGGGGCACCTAGTGAAGTTTTTTTTTTTTTTTTTTTTTTTTTTTTGTTACGGCGCATCTACATCTAGGTCATTAGCGCCGACATCCAGGGTGCAGCGAGGAATTTTACCAGCGAGCCGTGGGATGCTAAAATTCCTGCCGGAGGTTGGGAATCGAACCCACCATCTCCCGCTTATGAATCCAAGGCGCTAGCCATTAGACCACGGGAGACCCCACCTAGTGAAGTATATTTACTTTGAGACGACGACATCGAAACTTTCCTTACGACTTATGCGAGTTGTTAGGAGAAGATAGCCAACGCATAGACTCAATACTACATAATCTACAAAACAATGGATTATACGAATTTAAACGCAGCATAATATTTTGTTACCATTGTGTTATATAGAAACATGAATATTGCACCGTAGGCAGATTATAATCTATATGTATCTTCAGATTCATACTTATTACTTACACTTTCCTAGGATACAAAGCAATAATGTTAATATAATAAAAATAATTTAACATAATGTAATGCAATATCTTATATTTGTATGTACTTATGTGTGTATATAATGTCGAAAATTTTGTTAGCTAATATATACATGATATAGACGTATAATAAAAAACATAACAAGCAAATACTAGTTTGTACGATGAATAATGTATCGTAAATATATATACAAGAAGGTAATATAAGGCAATGTAATAATACATACATAATGTAAATATATAGAGAATGACTTAACATAGTGCTATGTATATGAAATATAAATATTCTTGTAGATGACCCAAAATATTTTTTAATACTTTTTTGTTCTTTGAGGCTTAGGGTTAGAGCAATTCTTTGTATTACACCACTTTATTTTGCATGCCGTACATGTTTCGTGCTTTATTTCATTCGCACCTCATCAGGGACACTTCTTGTCAAGAAGTTCTCTCGTCCTATCTACCTTCTACGTAGGCAGGGCTACTACGAACAAGAAAGCCCCTGATGAGGTGCGAATGAAATAAAGCACGAAACATGTAGGTCATGCAAAATAAAGTGCTGTAATAAAAAGAATTGCTACTTTTCCGAGCCTAAGCCTCAAAGAACAAAAAAGTATTATAAAATATAAAATACATAGCCATGAAGCAGAAGAACATAATAAATAAATAAGCCGACGAAATAATTAATAAATATGTTCCTTGAAATTCGGATTATTTTCAGAAAAATGGCGGAAGGTCTTTTATTAAACATCTTAAGCTATTTAATAAACTTTTAAATATTTGGTCTACGTCATCTGACGCCTCTTGAGGAACATTTTTTTTATTTCTAGAGTGATGTTATCACTCTAGAAGATGGCGTAAGATGGCGTTCCATCTCTCTCTTACAAAAAAAGTGATATTATAACTCTATAAAATGGATGAACATAACTTGGTAGCATTAAAGACAGAAACTAATGAACATAAAATAATATATCTCTGTAGGATACGTCCTGGGAATCATCCTTATGAAATGAAAAAAACAAAGAGATCATTATTGCCCGTCAATTGGACACTCAAGGCCGACTAAGAGATATTTGATGTCAAAAGAGGGAACTCCGAAATTCGCCAAATGTAATACTATCCTAAGTATTGAAGTAATTTTCCAGAATTTCCGAATCTAAAAATGTTTTATCCTTTTGTATATATGGAATCTGCTACAGCTAAAGTCCTAGAAGACCTCTTATCGAAGATAAATAAAATATTTCTCTTCCAAAAACAGGTAAAATATATGTACATATATAAATTTCATTTTTTTATTTTTTTTATTTTTTTTTTTTTAACGTTTAGTGTTATTTAATTTTTAGTCTGCGCGTGGCCTTATTGAAGATGTCTGGAGTATTTGTCTAATAATAAGATCCTCGTCACATAATCACATAAAGTGCATCTTGGTCTGTCTTTTTCGTGAGATAACCGTGAGTCAATAAGCAGTATTCATTTGTTAGCGTGGTTAATAATAATTCTTTCCGTCATGTGAGCTTTTCGTTCAAGCAGGCTTTTGTCTTGATTATATTCTGTGATGTTAACAGATTCACTGATTCTTTTATGTCATAATGTACTTTTAAAATAACTTGAAATATTATTTCATTAAATGGGAAATCGCCAAGGTATATTTGCTCTAAATAAATAAAGGCTAAATAGTCGTACCATTAAAACACTTACCGAACACGGCAATATTGCGTAATGTGTGAAAACGGCTGATGTGTGCTTCTGCCTACTACAGTACATTATGTACAGAGCTTAGTGGATGAAGCCCTAGAGAAACAGAAAGGGCGCAGTTATCCGGTTAGGGTTCGGATTACTCCCCAGGTTAAACCAAATAACTTTCCGTCAAAATCCCCAGCTGATGTTCGGGGCTTCTAAAACATCAAGTAACACTTTAATACTGCCAAATGGGTCGATTTTGTGTAATTTTCACATATTTATTATGTACAGGAATATATATATAATCGGTCTTTACTGATCAATTTTTAATCTGTAAAATGTCGTTGAATTTCAAATATGTAAAGCATGTTGTTTGGATTTTGTAACAATTTGAAAAACGTTAATTGTTTCACTAATACTTCAATTGTAAAATTTATCATACAAAAGAAATCAAATTCATTTAAACTAAACTTGGTAGGTTGTTTTAGCGCGGTTCCTCCCTCCCCCATAGGGAGGAACCCCGCTTATAAGGTTGATACAATGAATCAATCCGGAAGTGCCGACAAGAAAATTTCGCGTTTCAGAACCCCTAGAGACCGAAAATAACGGTGGTTCAAATTTGTACATATATATATATATATATATATATATATATATATATATATATATATGTATATATTTATATATATATATATATATATATATATATATATATATATATATATATATATATATGTAAATACCTATAAAAATCTGTCGTCCAATTTGAAAGGTCAAGTTCGTTAACCAGCAAAATCCGCCCACTGGAAGATGGCGTTTGGGGCGAAATTCGCGGAAAAAAAAATCGTAACGCTTACGTTTTTGAGTTCATAAGCTTTCAAGTACTCTTTTTATAGGCTTCTTGGGCTAGGAAAACGAATGGATCCATTTTCAAGGCGATAGCTTTAACTGTTTTCAAGAAAATTGGAAAAATAATTTTTGAATGCCGTTTTTGGTTTGGGTACTTAGAATCATGGAATTCAGTTGAAACATTTACTGCATGTTCTACTTTCATTAAAACTAATATGTTGAAATTTTGGTTGCGTTTGGAGTTAAGGAAGGGTTAGAATAAAATATTTTATTAACAGACATAAAAAAGTTTTGGTAACTTTGTATACTTTCCTTAATATCTCGAAAAAGGTTGAGATTTTGGGAAACGAAAGAATACCATTAGAAAGCTTACTAAATGCTCTACAAAAAAAGTTCTAATGAAAGTTTTGATTAGGCGATGTCAATCCTCTTTTTGTCTTTGATTTTGATACTTAATATTATGGGATTCAGGTGAAACATTTTCTGCGTGTTTGAATTTCATCAACACTAATATGTTAAAATTTTGGTTACGTTTGGAGCTAAGGAAGGATTAGAATAAAATATTTTATTAACAGACATGAAATGTTTTGGGAACTTCGTATACATTCCCTAATATCTCGAAGACGGTTAGGAATATTGGTAAACGAAGGGTTACCATGCGAATGCTTACTAAATGTTCTACAAAAAAGATTCTGAAACAATTTTTGATTAGGCTATGTCAATCGGAGAAATAAGTGCTTAAACTTTGAAGTAATTGATTTCGTTTATTCGAACGGTTCATTTTGTTTGTTTTTATTCCTTGTTATTTTTTAATTGCTTAAAGTTGGATAATGTATTTGACAATAAAACAGATTAATTAAAATAAGAAAAACAATTCATTGTTAAAAATATATCAGGCTGTACCGTATGAAATGTCAGTTTTGGATTTGTCGATTTCCTTCAAATGTCTTGAAACTGTCGAGGCTCCTACTCCGAGTTCTTTGACATATTCCCTAGTGTTTTTAATTGCTTATAGTAGTCAAATGTATTTGTCAATAAAACAGGATACGTATAATTAGAATCAATATTTTGTTTGTTAGAATTCGAAGATGCCGTATGAATATCTAGATTACAGTACTGGTGTTGATTTCGTTCTTTAGAATTATTCTTGGTATTCCCTATTTTCATCTGTTACCCATAGTTTTTTATTGTTAGTAGGTTTTTCTTATTGATTATAGAATATAAACCTATTTGGCTATAAAACAGGATACGTAAAATTAGTGACAATATTTCCGAGATTTCTGAGCGAAATACTTTTAAGATTTTCTACCACCACGAACGGCTTTTTTCCTCTATTTTTATCCACTAGATAGGCTTTATTTGGCATATTATTCTATATATGTTTTATTTAGCAGGGGATAGGTCATTGATATTACCCTTGTCTCGAGGCGATTACTACCTGTGGCCAAGAACTGGAGGGTGGAAGATGAAGTTTCGGGTTCTGACCACAGGTATATTACGTACTGTATAGAGGCAGCAGGCCCCGCAGCGCGCGTTATCAGAAACCCGAGACTCACAGAGTGGTCCCGGTTCAACGAAATCCTTTCGGGAAGGATGGACGATTGTCCACGGAGATCACATACTGGCATCGATGTAGAAGCCGTAAATGATCACATTACCGAGGCCATTAAGGTGGCTTTTGAAGGTAGCTGTGCTGGGAAAACCGTAGTGACCAACAGCAGTTCCTCCTGGTGGAATGGGAACCTGTCCAGACTCAGGAGTGAAGCAAGGAAGCTCTTTAACAGAGCTAAACGCAGAGGCACCTGGGAGGAATACAGGAAGAAATTGTCACAGTACAACACAGCTGTGAGGAAAGCTAAGAGAGAGTCATGGAGGAAATTCTGCACAGAAGTGAATAGTGTAATGGAATACTCAAGACTCCATAAGGTTTTAGCCAACAGCCCCACTAAACTTATTGGGACTGTTAAGAAGGCTGAAGGCTATACGGAATCGGTGGAAGAAACCATGAACTATAACCTCGCTACTCATTTTCCAACTAGCGAGGAGGCTAACTCATATGAAGGTGATGTCTATCCCATCAGACGAGGTAATCCGGAGGCATGGAGGCATGCGAGGGAAATTGTCAAGGCAGCGCACGTCAGATGGGCCATTGGAACGTTCAAACCATATAAATCGCCGGGCCTAGACGGCATATATCCAGCATTTTTGCAACATGGGGTAGATATACTCTTGCCAACGCTCCTACAACTCTTTAGGAGTAGTTTGGTTATGGGTCATATTCCACGGACCTGGAGAGTGGCCAAACTCTGCTTCATTCCCAAACAAGGCAGAGCTTCACACCTGTATGCCAAGGACTACAGGCCGATTTGTCTATCGTCCTTCCTACTGAAGACACTGGAGAAGATCATAGACAGGCATATAAGAGGCACTGCGTTAAGACGGAACCCCCTTAACGAACAACAGTATGCGTACCAGTCTGGCAAGTCATGTGAATTGGCTCTCCACCATCTAGTGTGCAGACTGGAGCGAGCACTACAGTACAAGGAAATTGCTCTGTGCGCATTTCTTGATGTGGAGGGGGCCTTCGACTGCACCCCTATTAGGGCAGTTGAAGAAGCCATGATCGAGAAAGATGTCGAAGAATTCGTCACATATTGGACGGTCAATCTTCTGAAGATCCGCATCATTAGGCTGACGGAGGGGACCTACAGTAAGAGTATTGTACCTAGGACAGGATGTCCCCAGGGGGGTGTCCTGTCACCCCTCCTGTGGTGTCTAGTGGTGGATACACTGCTGACGAGGCTGAATAATCAGGGCTTCTCAGCACAGGCATATGCAGATGATCTGGTAATTACGGTGGTTGGTAAGGTGCAATCAACTGTGAGTGAACTGCTGGACACGGCACTGTCTTCGGTGGACAAGTGGTGCCAGGAGAAGAACCTTAGGATTAATCCACAGAAAATTACAGCCTGATGATTACGGGAGCAATGGGCTCTACACCGACAGGAGCTATGGAGATTCTACTTGACCTTAAACCAGTAGAGATATATATCGAAGAGATAGCTAGATGCTCAGCGTACAGATTCGCTATTTTAGGGCATGAACCTTGCCCAACCCTAGGGGCTCACTGTGCGATTATCCGAAGGAACTGGCAGGACCCAATTCTCTGCATGCCATCGGACTTTCAGGACCAGCACTCCTTCACCTCAAACTTTACAACTGTGATCAAGCCGAGGGAAGCAGCGCTGGAGCACAAATTAACACCAAGCCGGGTGGATCGGTTTTGTTACACAGACGGCTCAAAAACCGAATCTGGCACAGGAGCTGGCGTGTGGATTCAGGGGTCCACACATAATGTTGCCTTGCCTCTGGGGAGGTATGCTACGGTGTTCCAAGCTGAAGTCACCGCCATCGGCGCTTGTGCAGACCTTATGAATAGCGGCTCTCTATTAGACAGGCGCTTCACTATTTTCTCCGATAGCCAAGCGGCCATAAGAGCTCTATCCACGAATAGGATCAGGTCAAAGGTGGTACAGCAATGCAAAGACAGCTTAAACTTACTTGGACGACGTAACAAGGTCAGACTGGAGTGGGTCCCAGGCCACTCTGGTATCCAGGGTAATGAAAGAGCTGACGAGTTGGCCAATATTGGTGCAGCGACAATCCCCCTATCTCCAGAACCTCAATGTGGGATCGCACCAGCTGTGGCCAGATTAAGTATTAGAAGGTGGGCGGAAGCTGAGCACAGGAGGAAGTGGTGCAGCAGCTCCACCCAGAGACAGGCGAAGCTGTTCCTTTCCTTTGTGGACAAGAAGAGGACGGAGACTCTCCTTAATCTGTGCAGGTCCAAGGTAAGACTAGTTACAGCTCTTCTTACAGGTCACTGTAGAATGCACCGGCACCTCTACTCCATGGGGCTGACCAGGACCTCATGGTGCAGACTATGCTTTGAAGACGACGAGACGCCGTATCACATCATATGCAGATGTCCAGCTCTTGTAGCAAAGAGATACCTGTATTTTGGTGCAGACTTCATTGATGACCCTAGAAGGCTACCTGAACTGAACCTTCGAACTCTGCTAAGATTCATTTCGGATACGGCGCTGTTGGTGTAACAGGCTGGCTTGTCGGGTGGCACAATAGGCCTTGTTGGCCTCGGTGCAGCTCCCTCTACGTGGGCACCCATTGTTAATAATAATAATAATAATAGCAGGGGATTATGATGAAATGTCGTGTTTTTGCTGTAAATACGATGTGTCTAATATTGGATAACATTAGCGAGTCTACATAGTTAAGAACCGACGACGGAGGATTACTTCTTGCTATGATTTAGTCTACATATGTATATTAAGTCCTAAATCAAAAACATAAACTTCACAACGGTTAGATACTATGAGCGAATATGGCGGTTCAATGCCCGTAGAAACAAGGAGCCGCAGGAAATTTACCTGCTAAGAGTTAATCCTCAAGAGCTGTAAATATACCCCAGGTATCTGCCGACACAAATACAAAGCCTAGGTGGAGAGCACCCCAAAAACTCAGATCCATACATAGGTTATATACTAAATATTCATAAAGACTACTTAGTTGTAAACCGATTCATCAATTAGCAATCAATAGTTTTCAACAAGGGTTATACACTAAATATTGATAAAAAGTATTTAATTAGAAAAAAAAAACAATATTCCACAAGACTTGTTTTTGGTCCATTTGTGTCTACTCCATAGACTTAATTAGGTATATTATTCTATTGTAGTTGGGCAACTAAACTTTGTTTTATTTTGTTAAATAAAGGTTTTTTTCTTGACTTGTTATTCGACAAGACTTTTATTTGTCCTTGTGTATTTACTAGATAGGTTTTATTCGGCATGTTATTCTATATAGGCTATATTAGGCAGGGTATTCTACTCAATCTTGTGTACTTCTTCTTGATCCTTCTGTACATGGGCGTATATAAAAACAATTTCGGGGGGGGGCTGAGACCATTTCCAGGGTATGGAATACTAAATATTTAGAGCTTGGAATAGTTTTAGGCAACTAAAACGCTATTACACGTAAAATAAAATATGTTTTATGAACTAAGTGATCTTATTTAATTTATTTTTAAGGGTTTTACGAGAAGTTTTTATCATCAATTCAAAATTTCGGGAGGGGCTGCAGCCCCCTCAGCCCCCCCCCCTCATATACGCCCATGCTTCTGTATCCTCTAGAAAGGCTTTATTAGGCATATTTTGTATTGATTTATAGAGCTTTGCTTTAGAATGAGAGCCAGATTCTGTAATTTCCGCTTCTGTGTAAAAGTTAGCTACTGTCGGTGTCCCTGACGCCTTAATATCACTTTTATTCGAGATGTTCGATAGGATTTTGACAATTTTCACGAGATATATAAAAAAAATAAGTTTATTTATTTTCTAAGCTTATCAAATGGTACTGGGGACATAAACGGAACCGCGCTAAGATGCTGCAGTTCCTGCGAGTCAGACTTTTTCTATATAAACACCATAATACTGCTCGAAAGTGACGGTCCTAAATGTATTTTAAGGCACTGAATAAAATTATAAAAAGAATGTTTACTTTTTCCTGCGTATTGCTCAGTTCTGAACCAATATTAACATTTCTAAATAATGCAGGACTTTATAGGAAAGGACCACGCCCTTTCCTAATGGAAAATGGCTTTCGGTCAAATTGAAGGAAACTATGCTCGTTGGATAGAGAAAGTCTTTCTGAACAAAAGTCTCCATGGGCACAAAACCTGAAAGTTGAAACTTTTGGTACTTTTGGGTATCGGAAGTTTTCCATTTTTAATTTTTGCAAAATCTCGAGATCTCTGGTTGGAAGGTTTCCCAAGCCATTTGGCCAGTAAAAAAAAGACTTATCAATTATTTTTTGAAGACCTTTCGAACGACACCACATTTGACACTCCTACCCCTCCACCCCCCACCCACGGGGATGGGGGGGAAGCTTTTTTTTGCAATTATCGTCCATCCATTTTCATTTGAAGTTATTTTCGAAGGCAATACACTGAAACCTCGCGTCACACCCTTACCCCACCCCAAACCCCTTGGTATATTCTCGTCATCATCAAAACATCAAATATCCGACTTCTTACTTGCTGAATCATTCGTTAGATGCAGCTGATCGATAGCAAATGAAAAGTGTTGAATGTGGTGTCGTTCAAAAGGTCTTCGAAAAATAATTGATAAGTATTTTTTTTACTGGCCAAATGGCTTGGGAAACCATCAAACCAGAGATCTCGAGATTTTGCAAAAATCAAAAATGGAAAACTTCGGATACCCAAAAGTACCAAAAGTTCCAACTTTTGGGTTTTGTGCCAATGGAGACTTTTGTTCAGAAAGACTTTCTCTATCCAACGAGCATAGTTTCGTTCAATTTGACCGAAAGCCATTTTCCATTGGGAAAGGGCGGGGTGCTTTAATTACAAATCTTTTGACACCTTGGGAAAATCTTTAGCGTCAATACCTTTGAGGGTCTAAGAAAAAGAAGTACTTAGCTTGTCCCTTCACAACCTTCAACTAAAAACAGATGCGCTCAGATCTATTAATACAACAATAAGTTTTAATATTTATTGTTGTTTATTGCTACCACGGGTTCGACCTTGGAAGGAGTAGGAGACCTTCTTGATCAATCTCCGGCTAATAATAATTCTGTTTCAGGTATGCAATGATGCAATTACTGCCAGCGAACATTACTAACAAAATTAGCAATGAAGAAATAATTTGTTTAATAACGTGTTTTAATTTATTCCTAGCTCCTCAATCTCTAATTAAGTTTCCATATTCTTTTACAGATCGATTTATCAAGCAGTGTAACATAATCGGAAGAAACGGTCTCTCGATTCAAATCGATATAATTCAAACACTATCTATCTAATAATTATTTACAAGCATACTTATAAGACCTTTGATATTAGTTTTAACTAATTTTTCTTTAAAATAAAAGCAAAATTAATATTTTCAATTTAATTTTTGGTGAATAAATAAAATATTGTACAAATGCCTTCAAACACAACAGAAGTCAGAGTCTCAGTCTTAAACAGAATCAGAGAGATTAACAAAAATTAAATTAGTGTGACGTCGGACGTCTACTGTATAATTCATTTAATTTGAAGAGGACCCGAATTATTTATCAACATTTTAGGAGCATTTATTTACAATTTACATACATTACGAATGGTGGGGTCTCCCGTGGTCTAATGGCTAGCGCCTTGGACTCATAAGCGGGAGATGGTGGGTTCAATTCCCATCCGGCGGCAGGAATTTTCTCATCTCACGGCTCGTTGGGAAAATTCCTCGCTGCGCCCTGGATGTCGGCGCTAATGGCCTAGATGCGCCGTAGAAAAAAAAAAAAAAAAAAAAAAAAAAAAAAAAAAAAAAAAAAGAATAATGGTTTATTCTATTTGCACTTGTTATAAGAAGATCTTCTCTACATTTTCTTCTCAAATTTAACATTTCATATTAACTAAATAATCGGTGATCATCGTTGCATTTAAGGTGGCTATGGCCGCTGGCTTTGACGGACATGTTTACATTTTTTAAATGTGGAATTTTACTGTCACTGTGAGGGTCTGTCGTGTCTCGCAGTATATCCAAATTTCTCTATTTCATTTGTATAAAATGAAGGAAGAAACTATTTATTAGTACAATAATATAATGTAAAAACTAATACTAAATCATGAACTTTATATTCATAATGACTAGATTTCATGAATTCTAAAACGTAAAAACTCTTCATGATATTTTATTATAATTTAGTTCCAAGTCATTTGTTTTTCTCTAGTTTATTTTATATTATATTAAACAAATATGAGTAGACAAATTCTAAAATACGGTCAGCATTTTTTTTATATTAATTTTAAATCTTCTTTTTATTAATGTCAAACATTTTTAAGGACGTGTTATCTACATATTACCACTAACTTTTTACATTAAAAAAAAACAGGATAACTCCTTTTTCCCACCTGAGTATTATGTTCTTAAAGCACTAACCATGGCGAATCAAGAAGGAGAGAGAGTGAGAGAGAGAGAGAAAGAAAGAAAGTGAAAGAGAGAGTGAGAGCGAGAGTGAGTGTGAGAGAGAGAGAGATCCAGGGAAATGGTATAACGAAAGAGGATTTGCTTCCTTCTGGCTGCCGAACTAATCCTACACACCCTCCACTAATTCATTCTACTAGACGGATTACTTAGCAGCATTCTATAAACCAGATTATGTACCTCTAAATTACTAAAGATTTGTTTTACCTTCTAAATTTTTAATAAAGGAATAATACTAAAAATAGATCACTATTTTTGATGAAAAATGTCTATTTTGGGTGGCGAATGTCCAATCTAAGATAAGTTGAAAATAATTGTTTTCAAATAAAAACAGCGGAGGGTTTGATTATAATCAAAAGGGCCAGACATATGAAGGTGTACTTAGTGGAGGTGTGAGGTAGAGCGGGGAAATAGATCATATGAGGGTGTACTTAGTGGAGGTGTGAGGTAGAGCGGGGGAATAGATCATAGGTTTTGGTTTTGATTTCTCTTATTTTCAGGAGGAGTATTCATTCACCTCGATATTCATAGCTCTTTCTATAAATCCGACCATCTTCTATAAATCCAAATATCTTTCGCCTGACCAGGGCCAGGCATATGAAGGTGTACTTAGTGGAGGTGTGAGGTAGAGCGGGGAAATAGATCATATGAGGGTGTACTTAGTGGAGGTGTGAGGTAGAGCGGGGAAATAGATCATAGGTTTTGGTTTTGATTTCTCTTATTTTCAGGAGGAGTATTCATTCACCTCGATATTCATAGCTCTTTCTATAAATCCGACCATCTTCTATAAATCCAAATATCTTTCGCCTGACCAGGGCCAGACATATGAAGGTGTACTTAGTGGAGGTGTGAGATAGAGCGGGGAAATAGATCATATGAGGGTGTACTTAGTGGAGGTGTGAGGTAGGGCGGGGAAATAGATCATAGGTTTTGGTTTTGATTTCTCTTATTTTCAGGAGGAGTATTTTAAATTTTTTACACGTATATACATATCTTGGTCACAAAAACCAGAAGGAGTTTCCCCATACTATCTCTTCTCTGGTTACATATTATGAATTCTCCCCACCTCTTCCACTTATGCCAGCCAACTTACCCCACCAGCAGATTAAAGTGGCTTTTAGGAGAGTTTATGTTGGCGTAGGTACTTGTTCATCTAACTAATAACAGCATCAAACTTCATGCTACTTGACCGAAAAATGCATCAAACCTTTCCATATCTCATTTTACTATAACAACTTTTACTTCATTCTTCATAAATATTTTTTTTCTTTTTGCCTCTCATAAGCTAACAATAATAAGTCTGTAGGTTTTTTGGGAGAAAATAAATCCTCTGGACACGATGTCACTGCTTGGACAGCACTCTCTATAAGCCATGGAATTATTTAGAAGAACAATTCCAACTAACCCCTACTGACAACTAGCCCCACCCTCCCCAACTGAAGGTATTACTGTGAAAGTTGATTTTTTTAGAAATCATTAAAACTTTAGGAGGGTTTGATCATTCTTTTACATATTTATATGAGCCATGTTGCCAAATATTGGCCATATTGCAAATGTTTTCAACGGAACAGGAAATTGAAGTAATAGTATAAAACTCCAACGTCTATACATTGTTAAATAAACCATTTCCAGTCAAAGTTAAACAGTGTCTAGTATGGTTAATACTTGTTTAAAAGATTCTCGGGTAAAAAACAACATAAACTTTATTAAAAAAAAAACAATGTCTACAATAAAAAAAAAATCTCTTAATACAAAAAAAAAAACTTTGAAAACACATAAACAGTCCACCGCTAGACGATAAAATAATAACACAAAAAATGTCTTAAAAGAAGTACACACCGAATTGTGCACCAAGTTGTCACATAAATAAAAATAAACTCAAACCAGGGCCAGTTATTTGTCGAGTTACCTTAGTGTTGTGGGAACAAAAAGTATAAATGTTACTTAATTATTTATTTCGGCAGCGGCAACACTGACTCACCAGGTTTATCTTTCAAACTGTTGGGCAGTCGGGTTATGTTTGTTGCGCTCCTCTAATCGCAAAAATCACCGGATCACCGGAAAAATCACTTGCTATTGACATTATCATTCTAGGGAATGATATTCTTTAAAGGAAATTATACAAATAATTATATTAATAGTTTATTTGAGTTTTAACAGCACCTTACATTCCATCCGGGGTGAGGTTAGCTCATTGGTAGAGCACTCGACTAATGAACTGGTTCAGGGCGTGCACTAAAGATTTTTTCTTTTAGTGTTATCGTCCGAAGGTTGGATTTGGGCTCCCAGGTCGTCCCTAGGCTTACCCAGCATTTAATTAATTAATTAAAAGGTACCTGCAAAGGGAAACATCAGGCGGCCGGAGCATAGCACTGACCACACTATCTCCCAAGTGTGCCGTATGGTCGAGAATCAGATACCTCTACAGTATCTGCCTCTCTGGACCCTTATTAGTCTATTATGGGACTGCTTTTTCTCTTTCTCCCTTCCCTCCACCTCGCGCAAATCCTAGCATGCAGAAATGGTAGATTGCCTCAGCTATGGAGATGGCTGTACCCGTATTCACCGCTCCAGCTTTAGATTTCCGTCAGAGACGAACCCTTATCTTCGCCATTCCAGTAAAGCGAATTCACATCTCCTCGTCAGGAATCAAATCAGATTTCATCAACCTTTGTCTTTGGCTTTCTTCATTTCGCCGAGGATCGTTGAAGTTCCTGGAGTTCTCGTTAATTTAGGAATATTCTACCTTTGTATTGAATTACATATTTTTCTATGTTCTTTCCTGGTTTGAATACAAAATTTCGGTATACAAAGACTTGAAATATTTAAAAAATATTAACGCCAATTCTTTCTCACAGTATCACCATAAACCCACCGATGCAAATGTAACTAAAAATTACGTATTTATTATGGTCTTAGAAGAAATGTTTTATTACTGAACACAGGCAGGTATTTCTTGATTTGTTTTCAGCTTGATTCAAATATATCTGTTGAGAGTCTTCTTCTACTTTGTAATATTTATTTATTTTTTTGTTTCATATCTTAGATGATAAACACACTGAATTAAGTCTTCTAAGAGATCAGGAATTGATTGTAAGTTTATATGTTATTATATGTCCAGAATGTATGCATTTAAATTAAATATATTAAAAGCATAAAAATTATTAGAGGTTTAACTTTAATTCATAATGAAAATGCACTTATTCATGGGATAAAAATGTAGATTCATTAACGCATCTTATAGGACTTATAGATACTGTCTATGTACTGGCTACCTTCAGCGAGAAGTTCACACATGTAATATTTATCGCTAAAGAGAAAATAAGGTGTAAACATAATTCTGCTAGCACTATTTCCTCCTTTTCCCAAGAAGTTCTTCAGAATTTCCAGAGTTGTATCTTTTGGCAATTGGTAAGAGTGTGATGTAGTAGTTTATTCTGTTGATATCAGCAAACAAACTCAAAAGTAATGGCACAATAGATTTTTCTGACACTTTTTGTTATTTTACCACCCCCCCCCATGGCGAAAACGATCATCACGCTAAAAAATTAATATTTAAACTAAGTTAACTCAAATTAGTATGAAAAGATACAACTATTCCAAAGCACCTAATGAATTCGGCAGACTATGATACATGAACAGCATTACTGTCAGGCATTGCGGGGTAGAGCCCCCCCTTTCCAAACAACAACATAATAAATGCTTCAAGAACTTATTTCTGATTAACTTATTGATTCAAGATATCAAAAGTCAAATATAAATAGGATTTTACTATGCAATCGGTGTGTTAATGGCCTCAGCAGCCGACGCACAAAATTTAATAAAATAAAAAAAACCCATGTAATCGGATTATTGACCGGCCCGTCAAGATGGTTATGTTTACTTCCTTGCAACGAAACTCTGTAGATATAATGACCAAAATGAATGAACTCATGAGTTGTAAAGCAAAATCGCTCCATTATAAATTGGGTTTACTCCTGAATAATTTTATTAAAAAATTAATAATTTTACATTAATTTATATTATATATATATATGTATATATATATATATATATATATATATATATATATATATATATATATTATAAAAACTGTCTATGTATTTTCTGTAGTCATATAGGTTATTTAAAGGGCATTCTTCTGGAAGATCCACCTTCCTGTGGAATGTCGTTGGTTATGTAGCTCCTGCGTGACGGAATTCTCCTAAAGCAAGAAAGGAACCTTCTAGAAATTTATTATTTCATGTAATAAAAAGCAATTCGACGGAATTTTAATAAAACTTTGTAAGAAAATAATTTAAAAAAAATATTAACTTTTGAAATGTTTGGTCGAATTAAGAAAAAATATTTTTAATGTAGTTAATGGTACCTTTGGTTCAAAACATTTTCTTCGTTTTTCCCCCTAAACTATAAAGGTTTGTGAATTCTTTGAAGACAATCACCACAATTGTCCCACGAAAAGAAAGAAGCAAACTTTCCTTCGAAGGATGTTTTCTGGTAAAGTTCACGCTCTGTATTAGCTCTATTGTGGACAGTTTTACCCTTGTCCAGTTTGTAACTCCCAAACATTTTCTAAAGCTACTGTCAAATCAATTGCTTTATTTATTTCTGAAAGAAGATTAAAAACATAGAAATAATAACACGATATAATTCTTTCTTTAATTTCATATGAAAGTAAAAAAAAAATAATGTAAAATAGTAGTTTTAAATAGAATATTATTTAAATTAGTTTTTATTTGCCTCGAAGAGCCTACGAGGTCTCTCGAAATTAAATACAAATTAATATTCCCCTCTAGGTGTCTCCCGTGGTCTAATGGCTAGCGCGCTGGATTCATAAGCGGTGTGACGGGTTCGATCCCCACCGGCGGCAGGAATTTTCTCATCTCAGGGCTCGCTGCCGGCACTAATGGCCAAAATTTGTCAATACACAGAAAAAAAAAAAAAAAAAAAAAAAAAAAAAAAAAAAAAAAAAAAAAAAAAAAAAAAAAGTAAAAAGTAGTCCCCTCTAAAACTCATAGACGGTCATGAATTGTGCCTGCTTGTAGAAGCTCCGTCACCCCCTGATCCAATATATAAAATATAAGGCAGTCTTTTATACATACTACGAAGGTGATGTTAAGAAAGGGCCTAACAAAGTTTGGACGTTTCCAAACGATTTCATAGTTAATGATATTCCAATCTAAGCTTAGAAACTGAAAATATTTAGTTTAGGTGTATGCTCAAGCCGAAACCAGAACTATTCCTTAGATTTATAATGCTCATTTTTAAAAGAGGAGAATTATATTTCATGAAAAGATTACGGGCTTAATTTTAATAGGATAAAATTAATTGACTTTCTTTTTAGCACTTTCCTCCGAAGGAAAGTAGCTATTGAGGTTGGACTCATGACGGAATTTTTGAAAAATGTCTTCAAATCTTTATCGATCCTACCTAGTAGACACCGAAAATGACCCCCGTTAAAATTTATATATATATATCTATATATATATATTTATATATATATACATATATATATATATATATATATATATATATATATATATATATATATATATATACAGGGTGTCCCGTAAATGTATAGTCATATTTTGGGTGATAGAGGACCTTTAGGGGAACAAAAAATATTCTATGACGATTTTCCGAATTCTCACACATAAGGGAGAAAACGTCGTTTTATTGCTTTTTCGAGACAAACGTGGTTTTTAGAAGAATAATCGTTGTAGCTTTCTTTTGGTAACATTTACATACTTGCATTCATTCATTTTTACGTTTACTTTTAACTAGCCTTATAGTAAATTTAATCAGCTTTCGATTGGTTTCACTTTCTTTCTAGTAGAACCACTGGGGCCGGAGCTACAACGATTATTCTAAAAACCACGTTTCTCTCGAAAAAAACAATAAAACGACGTTTTCTCCCTTATGTGTGAGAATTCGGAAAATCGTCGTAGAGTATTTTGTGTTTCCCTAAAGGTCCTCTATCACCTCCCAAAATATGACTAGACATTTACGGGACACCCTGTATATATGCATATGTGTCTGTTAACACGATAGCGGCCAGAGTTTTTGTTTTTTTCGTCACGAAACTTGGTATATAGCATTCAATTAGCAAACGATTGAACGAGTTCGTTAACCACCAAAGTCGGTCCACCGGAAGGGGGGGTTTACCCCAAACCCAAAACACAAATTTGACCATGTCAGCCGTAATATTTGTTATATTTCAACGAAACTTGGCATTCGTAGTGGTAATATAGAGAGAAAAGTGAGATATAAAAATGAACTAAATCGGTTCATTAGGAGGGGGGGGGGGGTTTACTCCGGACCCACAATACCAATTCGCCTCTACCAGCCGTGATCTTTGGTATATTTCGATGAAACTCGGTATTCGTAGTGGTAATCCACAGGTAAATATGTGTTGTAAAAATAATCTTAATCGGTTCATTAGGAGGGGGGGTGGTTTACTCCGGACCCACAATACCAATTCGCCTCTACCAGCCGTGATTTTTGGTATATTTTGACGAAACTCGGTATTCGTAGTGGTAATCCACAGGTAAATATGTGTTGTAAAAATAAACTAAATCGGTTCATTAGGAGGGGGGGTGGTTTACTCCGGACCCACAATACCAATTCGCCTCTACCAGCCGTGATTTTTGGTATATTTTGACGAAACTCGGTATTCGTAGTGGTAATCCACAGCTAAATATGTGTTGTAAAAGTAAACTAAATCGGTTCATTAGGAGGGGGGTTTACTCCGGACCCAAATTACTAATATACTCATACCGGTCGTAATTTCTGCTGTATTGTAACGAAACGCGGTATACGTCGTGGGTAACTCATGAGCAAGAAGTGTTGTAAAAATGAGCTGAATCGGTCAATCGGAAAGGAGGGGTTTACTTTGTAATATATTTCAATAGAAAAGCCCGCCAGACGTAGGTTCACAAAGCCGCCGCAAGGAGCGCTTTCTACCACTAGAGTGACTGTATCCTGTTCCTGCGTTAGATCAAAATACGATAATATGAGGTTTTTTGTATTTATTACGTAGTGTAGTAGGTACCATGTGTAAACATAACTCTGGAAGCAAATTAATAATTGATCAGTTACTCATTACAAAATTAAAAGAGATCTATTCATGTTTTTATTTTAATTATGTAGGATATTTTAAGCAAATTGTTCTGGAAGGCAGTCTACACTACCCAAATTCTGAGGAAAGTGCTTAGTTATGCAGCCCCTGCGTGAAGGACTTTTATTTTTTGACCTTTCTCCGGGCGTATATTCGATTAATATTAATTGGGTTGCTATAAAATATTTATATTCAATTTAAGTATGAAAAGGAAACTAGAATTACAAAACGAAAAATGTCCGTCCACTTGAAGTGGATATGTACCTGATATTTCTTAACTAACTAAATTATATGACTAAAAGCCATTTTTAAATACTAAATGTCTTATATTTACTATACAGGGTAGTGATCAACCAACACAGCTCCTTAGGGACGCACTTTTAATGCAATAAATCAATAAACTTGCCCAGGGAAAATTACACGGATACAAAAATATACTTTTATATACATTTTAACTCAACCTGCTGTGAAATGCCCAAGAAATGGGGATTTTAGACGCCTAAAGGAAGCAAGGAGCAAAATGTTGACAGAACCCTATGGTGAATCAATCTCCTACTAGACCAATCATTCACAACAAAACCTTTATAATAATAACGATAATAATAATAAAGCCTTTTTTGTTCCGTTAATAAAAAAAATAGAAGAAGAAAAAGCAAAATATAATAATACTAAACAAAACATTTCTCAGATAAATGATGTTACTTCCATATTATTAAATTAGAAAATAATTAAATAAAAGTCTTTATGGAGTTTTTAAGGAAGAAAGGTTCATTATTGAACCAAGACCTCCCATTTCCATCCATTTGTTTCTATCCATGGCCAGCTTGTACCAAGAGGGACCAGTATGTTTTTCTATGCTGTCTTCAAATCTAATCTGTCTAACGAAGTTCGGACGTTTCTGAATGATTTCATTGTAAATAACATTCCTATCCAAGTTAAGGAACTGAAAATATTTAGTTTAGATGTATGCTCAGGCCGAGAACAGAACTGTTCTTGAGATTTATAATGCGCCTTTTTTAGTGAAAAGTTTCCAAAGTGTATCAATTTTCGTCCATCTATTGTCTGATGTCCTGAAAAGGTGCCTAGCCAATTTACATTTTTTTGAGTTGATCCTGTTTACTATTTCTGTGTCGTCTCTCTCAACCCGCCTGCAAGAATAATTGCACTTCTTATTTTTTGGTGCCGCATAAGTCCTTTTATGGTTAAATCCCTTATAATAAACAACATATAATAAGAAAAATCGTTCTCATTTTACATGCATTGTTTTATTACCATTCATCTTTTATTGTAAAAGGCACTGACAATGAATGATTATAAAATAAAGAAAAAGGTATTTTCGGGATCTTTGAAAAGTGAATATTTTTGAGCTTACCTATGAAGGATAAAAGATAACGCGCTAAAAGTGCGTCTAATAATAAAATCATTTAATCTTCTATTTCAGTTGAATAAATTTATTAAAACTAGCGTTTTTCTATTCTCTGTTTTTTTTTTAAGTTAACGAACAATATGAATTCATCTAAACATTTCATTTTATATTTCTCAACTCCAATTATAGAAGCTCAGTAGTAAATACTTTGAAACAAACATTTAAAAAATGTTACTTTTGAAATAATACTATAAAATATACCCAAATGAATTGCCTAACAAGTCAGATTTATTTTGTATAATTACTTGGAATTCTTTTATATTAACTAAATAGAGTTAAAACAGAGAATTGTGAATAATTTGTACTGTAATCAAACCACTGTTTAGTTAGAGGGAAATGGAAGCCCAATATTTAGAAAAGGGGAAACAAGATTGGAGATTATCAGAGCTTCTGTTTATCCAACATTCACAGAAAAGAAAAGTAAAGGAATAACTTGTTTGAGGCGAAAGGAATTTTCTTAGTTGACCCATATTATTATTTTCTCATTCATTTAATGTACAGTAAAACCTCGTTAACACGGACCTCTTTAACCCGGACCAGTTTTGAAAACGAAATTATGTTTTTCAGCGCAGTAAATTAAGAATTGGTTTACAGGCGATCAATTGCTACTTTCAGTAGGTAAATTACGCTAGTTTTCTCAGCGTCGCAGTCAAAGTACAGTATCGTTTTGCTGTTTCTTTAGCTCGTTGATCGCGATTTAGATGAAACGTAAAAACATTGTTGTGACTATGAAAAAAGGATGGAAGCATTGACAAACATTGCTGCTGAGTATGGAGTAGGAACATCGACCGTATCTGTTTGGAAAAAGAACAGAAACGCAAGATGATTTCTAAGGACATATTATGCTGGTTAGTACCCAGGCAGAAGCAGTAGCAAACATTGAAAAATTGATGGCTTATTCCGAGAGTCAAGCCGGAACATTGCCGATTGAACTTAAAATGTTAAAGCGGATGCGAAATCGGGCTGCTCTTAAGCGATACACTAAACTACAGACAGAAGACGCTCACTGACAGTTTTAATACAGATTATTTTGAAGCTACGTATATTGATTACAGTGAAAATACAGAGGCTATTACATTGAATTAATCAAAAAAAGTTTGAAATTCATAAATGGGAGCTTACTAAAAAACAGAGATTGAAAACCAATGCTGTTCAAGCAAAGACCGAGTTATAAGGTAAGAGAAAGTTTTAAGAAAGGTATGATTATAAGAAGAGAAGATCAAAAGAAATAAACTTAATAATTTATAATGGTTTTCGTCGGGAAGATTGCTTAAAGTGGCTGCAAACAAATTGAAAAATTATGTTTCTACCAATAAAACGGGTCACAGAGAGTACACGGGATGCTTTGTAGGCCTAGCTTTTCCAGTTAATTTTTTATTCGTCATTATGTTTTGAAAAATCTTTTCTATACTTAAGAGGTTCATATTTTCAGAAATCCAGTAAAATCAGAGCAGTATAAGTGGATAAGTGGATATAAGTGGAACAAAAAGGGTATATAATTTGGATTTACAATCTAATAAAAAGTCAATGTAATATAATTTATGAATTCAGCTCCTCCTAAGACCTGACCCTGTATAAAACATGAGCAATATAATAATCATAATTAATTCAATAATTAAAAAACATTTAAATGTTGTCATTATCAATTAACAAATTAAAAAAAAAATGAGAAAAATAGGTCACTATAAAATATAACGAAAGTTTAACTCGAGTACGTTAATGGCACTACGTTTGGCGCATGTTTGAAAAAAAAATTCAATACTGCTGAAACTTTTACAAGAAAATCTTTAAAAAGAAAAATCTCTGTGTTAAGATTCCATTATTTTTTTTTTTAATCTCATTTCTTATATTCCTTAATCCACATTGAATCATTCAAGGCTTTGATCAAACTCATATTGGCCCATAATGGCAGTATATTAATTTTTTTAATTAATTTTGTTTCTCGCCTCTATTTTTTTAATCATTAAGTTAGTAATTTACAGTTTGTTCTACTATTCCTATTTTTAGTTTTACTTGTAATTATTATAAGAAGTTTATTAGGGGCTCTCTGTGGCCCGCCTGTAAATTGCATGACGCTAGTTGATGATTCCTAATATGTATATAATTTTATATGATTTGATGAGTGAATCATAAACGTTGCGTGCTCTAATAATAAATAAAGTCATCCCTATTTTAATGATACAATTGACTGATTTTTAAAAACTTTTAGTCACCTAATAAAAACGAATAAAAAAAAGAAATAAAAATACATATGTATTGTACTGGATAACAACTTCCCAGCTTCTGAGGAATTTGCAAGTTGTGCAGATCCTGCATGAAGGATTTTAACTTTGTTTAAAAGCTGGCGTTTCCATGTTGACGTTCCAATTCGTAAATCGCCTTCGTTGCGCTGCTGGAAGGAAAAATTGATAAATAAAAATCCTAAAACATACTCTTCTAATCTTACATACAAATAAATGAGTTGCACACATTCTTGGAATAAAAATTGAAAGAAGCAGTGGCTTCGATGGAGCTGGTGAAGATTCTCCTTCCAGAAGGAACCCTTTGCTTACTTCATCACTGAGTAAAATCTGATTTCTCTATCTCCCTTTTGACGAGCACTCTCAGGACCACAGTAAGCCTAGCTTGGCCCGGTAAAAGGTATTTGATGTCGAGTCTTCCTGAACCTTCTGTATTTTGTCGAAGCCGTATCATTCTCACTCTCTCGGAAAAAATATCTATATCATGTACACACTTTGGAAGAATAATATCAAAGGATTTTTTACTACATAACCTCAAATAAGAACCCGAATTTAAAAAGACTCTAAGGTCTCTCGTCTTCATTAAATGTCAAGATAATCTTCTGAGAATCAAGCCTTTCATAAAACAATGGACTTGAAGCTGCTGAAGCTATGAGAGGGAAGAAGTAATCCTTACAATACTTTGATTTGAACATACACTACACGCCATCTCTGTCTTATTCACAAAAAAAAAGACATAGCACAGTGTGAACAATGCAAAAAGACTTTATCAGTAAAAAAACTCACTAAAAGAATGCAACAAAATGAGAAATCTTGGGCATACCAAATAATATGTATGAACTATTGACGGATTGTATTACACACACAGCCACCATTTTAAATGTTTTACAAAAAATAAACATGGGAACAAATATAGAAATAGAATGCAATTATTTTCATCGTTTGATTCAATTGAAATATTCTCGACATGTTTGAATTTGGAGCGAAAGAAGTATTCGAAAAAAGATTGTACTAAAAGACATGAAAGGTTTTAGAATCTTCGTATATTTTCCTAATCTCAAAAATGGTTGGAAAATCGTGGTAAGTGGAAGGTGACCTTTTAAAAGCTTTCTAAGTTCTCTACAGAAATGGCCCTAAAATAATTTTCAATTGGGCGATTTCAATCGGAGAAATAAGTGCTTGAAACTTCGAAATTGTTAATTTCATTGTACTACACTTCAGTTAATGATGAAACACAGTCTTACTACTACTTACTGAATCGTCCAACTAATATCGGCAATCGCATACTACTTGACAAAACTAATCGCGATCAATTGAATATCCGTGCTCACTAACAAATGCGTCCTTTATCTCAAGGTATAACAGCTAAAAAAGGTAATTTACACCGATACACCAGAAAAAAATTATAAATAGAAGCAAAAACAACGTGGAAAAGCCAAAAACATTGCAAATAGACATAGAAAAGTATATTATTTAAAATAAAAAGCAACCACTAACTATAAAGTCGAGTAGAGTAGTAAAGATATGTTATGAAAATAATTAATATATTGCGTAATATTTTTGCATTAAAAATATGCGATATTGTTATTGTGATGTCATGAAAAGTAAATTATTTATTAAAAGCTTTTGTTTGAGTTTTTAATTAGATTCAATTGCCCCTTGCTGGGGTCAATTGAACCATTCGGTGCGATTACACATATATTTGTAATTTTTGAAAATTCTTATTATTTATTGGCAAAATTAAGTATAGGGAATTTAAAAATATGCATTCAACAAGAAAAGTAATTCTGAACTGTTTTGGGTCAATTGGCCCCCTTCCGCCAGTATGAGAGCGAATATATGAATTAATAAGCTTACATATAATATTGAGTCTCCTTCACACCTCGCTAAAATATGGCCATGTACAAAGCTCATTTCAAATGTACGCTTTCATTTAAAAACTTTTGAGTGCAAAAAAAAAAGGAGAAGAGAGGGAAAAAAGTGAAGTTTTTCATTGATTTCAACATTAGCACTCTCTTTGGCGAGGCTTTTTAGGCACACATAAAATAGAGTGGTTGAATGGGAGATAACATGCTTGGTGGAAAAAAGGTTCTTGAAAAAATTATTATTTAACGATAAGAGATCTAAATAATGTAGGAGATGGGGAGAGCAGACCCAAGGGAGGAGATAGCCAGAACCAGCTCAATGCAAAGCCTCCCTTGGGGATTCCACTCAACTACTTTTAACCAACATTAAACCTTTATATAGGCTCTACCAGCTCCACGCCTGTCATCCCACAGCTTGTTTAACATATATATTACATGTGCTTTCGGAAGAACAGATACCCGATAGGTCATATTAATGATTTAATCACTTATCACAAATATTTCTACTTTTCTGTACGACGTTTGTTCATTACAAATATGTCAATAACTTCTAACAAGGGCCCCTCGATGTGCCCCTCTCCGATTCAAACGAAAATTTTTGTATGTGTAGCACATAACTAGGAAAAGGTTCGGTTAAAGCGTCTCAAGCGTTCGCCTGAAAAAAAATAATGTTGAAAATTCACATATGCGCCCCGGTAGTTCGGTTGGTAGCTGGGTGGTATTTAATTATTGTATAATTTATATTTTTGTTCTTACAAATATTTTATAACGTTAATAAATAAATATTAAAGTTTTTTCAATGATTGAAATTTAATTTTTAACATTTTGTTCCAAAATGTATCCGTTATAAATGAAAATTGTAATAAAGTGGAATACGTCGGGAACAGTTAACAGTATTACATTGGTTTTTAATTTATTCAACTAAGCACTCGAAAATACATTTTGAAATATACAAATCTCTATAAATTGAGTGAAATATGACTTTCTTAAATTGAATACTTGCTCTTTTTCACGGCTTACGTAATATAAAACCCGTTTATCTCCCAAAATAATTATCCTATCGAAGTGGCAGTGGTCTCACTCGACTGGGCAAAAAAACAACCTTCAAAAATGACCACGAAATCAGAAATATTCAAGTACGTAAAGGTTATTTTTTTCCAAAAGCGTGCGTTTGGCACCACTGTGCGTCGTGCACTCCCCTTGCAAGATTCAGCTTGGTTGAAAAGGGTAGTCACCTGTAGAAAAAACGTCCCTATTTATAAATAATCCCCCTCCAAAAAAAAACTAACTTTGGAAAAAGATGCAAATTTCCAGGCCCCTCCCAAAAACAGTTTGCCTATGAATGTTATGTTATACAGTATTGTGTGACGTTTAAGGCCCTTAATACCTTGTCAAGGACCTAATAATACTCTCTCACTTATTTATTTATTTTTTTTTTCAACTTTGCTAGTTTTAGTTAAATGATGGCAACTATGGCGATCGGATTTATTATTAAATTTCTGGCATTTAAAGATTCCGGCCTTATGATGACGATTCAGGGTTATTATAAACTCTCAGATGACTTAAAACGATTGGGGTTGTATGAACTCAATGATAGTAATATGGTCATCATTTTGCGAAAACTAGCTAGAAAACTGGAATTTGGCTAAGAAAAAACGACAGATTTTCAGTAAGATCTGTTTGTCGAACGTTTCGGCAGCCTTTTTCAGTAAAAAAAAATAAATATACACAATTACAAACAAGGATAATTAGAACAGAAAGAAACATTTGACATCATGTTAATACGCTATAAAACAATTTTTAGTACTTATTGGGTAAACAAATATTTATTATGAACAAATTGATCGGTAGGTTTAAATGGAGCTGAGTTGAGAGCAAAATAAAAAAGAAAACTTTATTTTTTTTTTTAACGGTACTTCAACACTTGGGCCATTACATGAGAAAAATGTCCGCTGCAGGCGGGACCTATTTCCTATGTTTTTAAATTTTTTTATAGTTTCCATGAATTTCAATTAACTTTCAAATGATTATTTTAGTAAAAAGGTACATAAATGAGAAACGTGTTTGTAAGTTGCCCTTAATAATGTGCAGGAAGGTTGAGTATTTTCTGCTATTTTCCTTTACATATTATATAGTGCAGTAAACAATATTGACCATATTTTTATAGCAAGATTTCCTATAGAATCGGGACAGAATCGGAAACGTGCTAAGACGATACACTTCCTACTAGTCGGAATTATTTTTTTCATCATGATTATACTAAAATAAAATCTCCACCCTTAGCTTCTAAAATGAACGGCCCCACTCATGAGGTATTTGTGACTAGCTCCCTAAGAAAAGGGAAAGGTGTATACACGAGAGAGATATCTTGGAAGTCCTGCACCTCAACGTTATAACGGAGAGGAGCTCAACGTAATGAGTTCCCTTGAGTATTGATCAAAAGGAATTCACCGAGTACTATTTTTCAAAGCTCCGTTTGCTCACATCATTATATCTATGAAAGGCATTCAAACCGGCTCAAATACATTACAAAAAGTCCAGCCTTCAATTCCTCTAGAGGCAAATATTGATATTTCCGTATTATGAAGCATTTATATTTTATCCACGCTTCATTAAATATTTGCGTTTCTGTAACCTCGTATTTATTAATAAATATATATTCAATGAATGAGAAGTACTTGCAGAAATATTTAAACAATATACCCTTGTGGTTTGTTATTAGATTGCTAACCCATAGTAACTGGCGTACGTTTTCTTACATAACTAGTGGTGTTGGGTCAGCAGCGACTCGAATTTTTTGGGTAATGTAATTTAAAAAAATAATTGTAAACACTAATATTTATTGAATTACGTGTCATTTATTAAAATAATACACTAGTTATCAAAATTTACATAAAGAAATCTTTGAAAAAGTAATGCTGAATCGAAGGTATGAAAATGATGGCGTTGTTTGATACAAAAATTCAAATTGATGTAGTTTTCATTTAATAAGGAAACATAAAAACACTTAAGGCTTACACTAATTGCAAACATGTGAAGAATGTTCCTTACTCGCACATCTGCCAGGTGTGTCACAAAATGAAGGATATTTATTGTCTGTAGTGGAAGGACAAAAACTACATATTTTTCTTTTCTTTCTGCTTCATTCTCCTGCTTCACCTTTATTTCCTGGCTGAATAACCATCAAACGTTTTTCTGTCTTACATATCTTAATCTTTTTTTTTGAGAGGCCTAGGTAGAAGAAGAATTTGCCACCAACAGATGCTATAATTCCTGACTAATTGATGACCTACAAAAAGCTCTTCCTACCATCTCCTCTCCAGAATCCAGTGATGTTTTTGTAAACAAATTATGCATTTCTAGGGCTGAGATTGATCAAATGAAAAAACATTGCCATAGGCCATCTCTTGGTGCGTCGCCGAACATTATAGTTCGCACAATTTTGGCCATTGATGTCTATTACTTCTTTTGTAAAAAGTAATCATACCTGGTTTATGTTTTGTACCCGTGTATTCTTGGCCAAAATTCATTGTAGTCCCTTTGATAACAAAAAGGTGGTTTCACATTGATCGTGAATCTCCACCGATAAAGTAAATTACTATTATAATTTATATAAATTATTTATTATAAAACTATTATAACTACTACCTTGATGAACTACGTCTTCCCCTTTATCAGAACCGTTTTCTCCAACGTATCCCCCTCTTCTTCCCGTTTATGCCACTTGAATTCCGCCAATATGTCCTCAAAAGTACTAAAGAATTTAGCTATGAGGATGAGTGAAAATACTTTCAAAATAGCAAATTACGTCTGAAAAACTTTAGAACGTCAACACTTGCGTTGGGTAATGATAGCCTCACAAATTGATACACAAAGACTGGCGTCTGGTCAAATAGACATAAAATTACCCCTGTGACGAACATGTCACTAATACTGAAATTTGACAGTTCCAGGAGATAAAAGGCAAAAATCGAATTAACAAATACATATGACCCAACGCCAGTAATTAAGGGCTAATGACTAAGTAATCAACGCATCCCCCCCCCCAAAAAAATAAGTAACAGAACTTAAATAAGAGAAGATTTTAAGTATTGTCAGGTTAAAATCACAGTCATTACGTTCTAAACTGGACTAAAAACCAAGAAAATAACATTGAGAATATAAAACACAACGTAGATTGGTAGCCCTAATAGGCAATTCTTTCAGTTGGAGATCGACTTGATCTGGACTATTTCTAAAGAAGACGAATGTGCTTGAATCGGGGGCGTGTGAAACTGACATGGATCGAGTGGAGTCCTTCACTTTCATTCAATTAGATTTTTCTATAGTAAAGCTTCCTCATTCAAACTGTCAGCAAGTTTTTATTCATCAAAAAAAAACAAAAATCAGTCTTGAAGATTACAAACTCAGTCTTCAAGATGTTTCTTCATTTTCTGCTGAATACATTTCTTTATGTTTATCGTAATCATCTCATTTAATTTATATTTTTGTGGGTGTATATATATATATATATATATATATATATATACATATATATATATACATATATATATATATATATATATATACATTTATTTTTTCCTCTCTGTAGTTAAGAAAATCATTTATTTAAGGCAACATTTGTCCATACACAATAGGCTGGCCCTTATTTTTCAACTTTCTAAATGTTGACCTCCCACCCCTCTATCTTGTTTCAAACAACAAAATAACGATCTGTGCAAAATTTTAGCTAAATCGAACAACTCCGAGGCGACCCGCAAAGACCTTGAAATATTGACATTTTCTTCCGAAAGTAATTTTTTCATATAATTTTTTTTTTTAAGTTATTTTATTTTGTAGTCACCTTTGAGCAAGTAAGTACTAGTAATGAAAATTAAATTAGTCTTGTTCTTGTTAATGTTGATTAAAAAGATAAACAATCAAGTCTGTTCCAGCTTCCTGGAAACGCCCTCTTATGCACGCGAAGAAAGGAGTATCATTTCGTGTACCAGGAGCTGTAAGTAGTGTGTAAAGCCGCGCTATTAGGCGCGGCTCCTAAAAGCTCGAGCTCTCAGAGCTTGGGCAGGGCTCCATAGAAGGCGCGAGCTTTGAAGGCTCGGCTTGGTAGAAGGCGCGAGCCTTGAAGACTCGGCTTGGTAGAAGGCGCGAGCCTTGAAGGCTCGGCTTGGTAGAAGGCGCGAGCCTTGAAGGCTCACCTCGGGAGAAGGCGCATGCTGTGAAGCCTTTTACTTTTCATTTCCAAAATGGCGGACGGCGGGCAAACAGCTGTTTCATGAAATATACTTTGGTAGATTCGTCCAAAATTGTTTCCGCCACACCGAAATTATTTGCTAGCAATTAAATTTATCATGACATCGATAAACTAGATTATATGGATCACTGATTGATTAAAAATAGTAACTTTTTCTAAAAAATAAATTCTGTTAGACGGTGATGGCAACACTGTCATACTTCTTAACTCTATGACACTGTCATGCTTCCCAACTCTATGACACTGTCATACTTTTATCTCCCTTAAATAATAAAAGTCCATACAATTTTTCATGCAGATTTTAATCTATAAGAATACAGAATTTAAAAAATCAGCTAAATGAGGCACTTTATTTAGCGTAATCATTAACGTTGTAAACTGAACTCTGTTGAATTTTAATAAATTACAAATGAAGCAAAATAAGAATTATCAGAGATAACAGCTAAATTACCCCCCCCCCCCCCCTTGTAAATAAAGATGCCTTTAAAAATTTATATTTATTATTGTTAAATAAATGGTGAGATA
>OX328124.1:43890195-43952695 GCA_946811695.1 Gonocerus acuteangulatus | reverse complement strand
TTTTATGAGTTGCATATAAAAATAAATTGATTAGTTTTTATTAAAAAAAAAAGACCCAGTTATTTACTAAATAATTACTTATTGTACATAACTGTACAGATTGTAAATTATCAATAAAGATCAATCAATATTTACAAAAAAAAATACTTAATAAATTGAAGTATCATAACAATGAAATAAATCATAAAATGGGTAAAATGAAGAGAAGAAAAAGTGTTTTAATGAATATTTTGATAAAAGGGTGCATCATACTAGCAGGGCTAATGGTGCTAAATTTAAAACTAAAATACTTCGGTAACTATTGAAATATTATTTTAGAAACTGTTTATTTATTAATTTTCTTCGCAACTTGCAGGATAAGAATAATAAGAAACTTGTTATAATAATTGAAAAGGTCACACTAAAGTACACACAATTAATGAAATTAGCATCTTAAATTGCAACAAAACAAGCAATTTTGCATGCCCCCTGTTACATATCTACGTAATAAGAGCGACCCACGGCGGGAGCTCTGTCTGAGTATAGTCTTGTTCCAAACCAAAGTCGCACGCGGAGGGTGGAAAATAGGCTAGCACTGGGGGTAGGATCGGCTCTCAGAGCTCGTAGCACCCGGCGGTCGGTCTCTCTCAGATTGGCTAGCATTCTAAGGGTTAATATATAATTTACATCAATCATATACCTATTTATTCTATTTATATGTTATTTATATTAGTCATGCATTTATACTAGAAAATTCTAAGATAAAGTACTTGTTAATTACATAACAAATGTTGAATTCGTAGTATTTTTTTATTCTGTTTTCCATTGTAAACAGACCCACTTCGTTCCAAAAGTTTCTCAATTAAAAAAAAAAAAAAAAAGCAATGAATAATATTCTCAACGAATGGAAATGAACAGCGAAGGTGGAGCAAAGGAAGTTCATATTTACGTGCAATACTTTCATTTTTTATTTTATTAGTTCTTATGCTCAATTTAAGCATGTAAAACTTACTATTAGCATTACTATTACATATCGAGAGATGGCATTACTCCCGCTGAATTGTTTTTCACGATAATGATACATTTATATGATTTATAGTTTCCCAGCAATGGCTGTGCAACAATCTCTTATTGTTTATTGTGTTGTGGGTTTGGTGATAATTAGGTAGTTCGTTGTACGTTTTTGGAGTATGTTGACTTGCGACATTACGATGGTCTAGTTCAAAGACTTTCAAAATCTTCTTTGTTTAGAATTTTACAGGTGTATCATAAATATAGCCTCGAATAATGTTTTTATTACTACTTTAATAGTTAATATTTTTTAAATTAAAAGTTCATTAAAAAACACAATTTTTTATGAACGGTTATTAGCTGTTTACCATCATTCACCTAACGAGCTAATTTAAAAAAAAAAACACATAAAAAATTCAATTCATTATGCTGAAAATATATCTTTTGTTTCACTAACCTACACCCCCTAGTAATTTTGAGCAAATATTAGTTAAATTAAAATAAATAATTATTCTTCAACTGACCCTTTTCTCAATCTTCTTATTTTCGTGGTAGGCGGAAGGTCAAATAATAAAAACCTCACCATACAGTATCACCAACTCTATTACGTCCCTACATGTTTCACACCTTTTTTTGGCCTCTTCAGGGGAAAACCAGCTAACCAAGTCGCCAATCAATGTACTTGTTCGACGTATTCCTGACAAGGTAGATATTTGAAACAGCTCATAATAAAATCAACGCAGGCAGTTATCGGCCCGCAAGACAATCCTATTGACCATTGACTCTAACCCGAAATACCCCCCCCCCAACATAGAGCCCCAATATATAAACCTTTTATTCTAGAACTTTTTTATTAAATACTAGCTGTTACCCGGCGTGTCATGCGATACCTAATTTCTGAATCTATAAAAGCAAAAATAAATTAGAAACAAAATAAGTAATATTAAAATCTAATAACATAAATCTGTAACTGTTTGGGTTCATAGTTTCGAACCCGTGACCTCCGAACAGTTAGTCCTAGACGATTTTAACCTAGCCTATGACACTCTCCGGATCAAGACCTACATGTGTGCCAAGTTTGGTCAAAATCAGTCAAACATTGTGGATTTGTATCAGGAACAAACATACAGGCAGACAGGTGGTGGACGTTCTTGACTTAGTCTATGATACTACCCGTATCACGACCTACCTGTGTGCCAAGTTTGGTCAAAATCGGACGAAGCGTGTGGATTTTTATAAAGACAAACATACAGACAGACAGCTCGTAGACATTGTTGACTTAGCCTACGAGACTTCCCTTATCAAGACCTACCAGTATTCCAAGTTTGGCCAAAATCGGTCAAACGGTGTGGATTTGTATTAGGAACAAACAGACAAACGGACAAACAGACAAACGGACAAACAGACAGACACGCGATTTTTAAATACATAGATTTATGAATGATTGAGCAACTTGAGTAGATTTACTGAATGGATAAATGTATTAAACTCCTGACGTGGTGAAAACTTTCTCCTTTATAATATTTCAGTGAGATGTAAAATCTTGCCTAAGAAGTGGAACAAACTGTCTATTTAGCGATGACAGTGTATGGAGGATGTGGAAAGGAGATAGGATGGCAAGCCTGGAATAATGTATGAGGAATATATCGTCCCCATCGAATGTATCTAAATGACAGGGTATTGTAGCCAATCTCGAATATTGCCTCTCAAAGCATACGCATATATGTATATATATATATATATATATTGGACACAAAAATAACATAGTAAATTGTCATTGGATAGTAAATTGTCATGGATGTGTATTCCAAACGTTCAACCGCTAAGCTAAAATGTGGATACTCGGGCGATTCATCCTAACGCAATAGACGACCTCAACATCTACATTTCAACAACAATCTACATTACTCGAACAGAGACAAATATATTGATTTTCCAAACTCCTATTTTAAGTTGTAAGTGCTCGAAAACAGAAAATTCCTAGACAGTAGATCACTAAAAATACTCTAGTTATACCAAAGTCAAACTTTTTTTTTTTAACTTTGTTTCAGGCGGAGCCGGCACTTGTATTCGATTCTGTTTACGTCTTCGCTACAGGATTGGCTTCCCTGGAGTCCAGCCACACTCTCAGGCCTGCCAACCTTTCCTGTGACCTCGAAATTCCATGGCAAGATGGCCCATCCCTATATAACTATATCAATGCTGTAAGTAAAGTTTATACGTTACTACAACTATTGTAATATATGTTATTGCAAGGGTCCAATTAAAAAGAGCGGGAGTATAAGGAATACATAATGTGAAAATATTTTAGAGACGCGGAAGTTCGTTTCATAGCTTTTAATATACAATAAGGTTACGGCTACTAACACAATGATCGCAACATAGATCAGATTAGTTTTCTTGAGTGATCTATATAAAGTGACTACTGTTGATTAGGGTGAAGTGAGAGAATTTGAGCGACATACTTGAACGGGCAGCTCGGTCAAATACTCAGGAACTGATGTGACTCTTTCGCCTTAGGTAAGCCGACCCTTATTAACCCTACACTCCACCTCACCTCTTGCTACCATCTCGTCGAGATTTACGTTGTTCGGTTCAGGGAACGCGTCGTTGTCCAAAAACTTCGTCTGCAGATCCATTGTTCCCAAATTGGACATCTAAAATATTCTCTCATCATTATTCACTACCTGGTCCAAGGGGGGAATTTAACATGTTCCAGAAAATACTAGTATCCAACCTTGTTACCTATAGCGATGTTCCCACGAGTAATGTTTACAATCGGTTCTTCACTGAATTGGTAAAAGAAATAAGTAGAGTTTAGAAAATAACTCTTCCTGTAGGAAGAAGGATAAGAAGTTCAGAGCCGGCTAGTGCTCGCGGTATTTTGCTAACTTAATGGGGGAGGGGGCACTAACGAGAAACGAGGCTCTTTCTAAATTATGGCTTTCGTCTCAAATCACTTAATTGGGGGCGGCTCCGCTTTGTCTCCTTATCTCAAGGCTCTTGTTCCTTTTCCCTTAAAACGGGTTGTTACCAACCGGAATGTAACTTTTAAGTGAGAGCAATGAAAACAATAGAAAGAAAAGGTATTCCGCCATGTTCTCTGTAGAATCTAAATAAATCTATCTGATTCTATTTATGTGCCACTCGAATTCCGATTTCTTTAAAAATTCATATTGCCCCTGATTGGGTTGATTTTCCGAGTAGAGCAGAAGAAAAGGAATTGCCGTTCTAGGCAATAACGCTATAAATCACGATTTCTCATAGTCTGGATTCTGGAATAATTTATAAAAGTAAGCAGAGTACGTAATGTCACGAGCTACATGATACTACTACCTGTAGTTGGCAGTCAATATAAGTGAGCATCTCAGAATGAAAATCTGTTTTTGGAGTGTCTGATATGATCACTAACTCCCTATAATCAAGCTGACGAAGGCTACCAAAGTGTAGTCGAAAAGTACTGAATATAAATCTTTACAAAACTCTTATTGATGTTTTCTAGCCGAATTCCTCCTGACTGCTTATCACTTCAACGACATACTATCTACACCTTATTGCATTATTCTAGTGACGATAACGACATATTTTGATTTAATCCAGGTTCAATTTATGAAAAGAGCAAGAACGCCATAAATCAAAATGAATTTCTAAAAATGTGAAAACGTCATACTTCTTTTTATTTAATCTGAAAAATAAGATTAGGTATTGTCTAAAAAGATCTGATGCATAGTAAAAAGTCCAATAAATAAGTTAAAATTTATTTGTAATACATTTTATTAACTTTTAAACTTTATAATCGCTCTCCTGAAAAGTTGTATTTTTTTGAGATATATATATATATATATATATATATATATATATATATATATATATATATATATATATATATATATATTATTATTTTTTTTCTCAACCATAGTAACCCTATGGTAGAGCCGTTTATTCGTTAAAGCGTGCCCCATATCTTTTATATACTGCACGCATGTCTTTACATATTTAAAGAGAGTATACAATGTTAATTTTTTTTTTTTTTTTTTTTTTTTTTTTTTTTATAATATTGATTTAATAATATATATACATATACATAATAACCTAAATAGATGAACTATACAAGAATATATATATATATATATATATATATATATATATATATATCGTATATAAATAAAAATAATTTTTCACGATATGTTTGTTATCAATTCCGAAACTGCTCATCCGATTTTAATCAAATTCCTAGCTCTTTAGTCTTGGTTAGTTCTTGAATGGAATGGAATGGTGCTTACGTCAAGTGCCTCTCCAATAGGTTGGTGTCATTTGGGGGGCTCTTCATGCTGGGACTCGCTCATATTTACTTATCTTGCAATAGAAGAATTTTGTGTTAAGTCCATACATATTTCAACTACTTTTGTGTTTTCATTGATCATGGAACTGCGATATTTCTCGTTTGCACTTTCGGGTTCTAAAGCTAGGAAAAATGATCTAACACCCTCTCGGACGTAGACATTATCTTTAAGATGGCATGCTTAAAATGTTGTTTTAAAGCCTCTACCTGAAGGTTATATGAGATAGGCCTCCCCAGAGCAACAATCCCGGTGATTGTATTATCTAATCCTCTCGGGTTAATTAACGCTGGAAAATTAACAACAAACCATATCAGGTGTAAGGTTTGTATTTAGGGGTATTCACTAACCCTGTCTATATGCGGATCAATAAACGGATTATCTTGAGGTAATTTGAGGACAACCAAAATTTTCAATCCATGTAATCCCCTACCGTAATTACTTACAAAGGTTTATTTAACGTTTTATTGTGTTATTACAAAAAAAAAAAATTAACATAGAATCAGTAAATACCTACTGCATTTGCATTAAAAGGTAATTTAATCATATAATCCACGTGGGAGAAATCCGATTCGACAGCTTTGCGTACACGATTTTGTTAGTAACAAAATAAAAAAGTTGAATTGTTAATATTAAAATAATAGAAATTAGCCTTAAAAAAATTACCTATCTTTATAATTTAAAAAAAAAAATACAAACGTAATGAATAGTATTTCTATTATAACATTTTTAGCGCGTTACCTTCCTCCCACCAAAGGAGGAAACCCGCCCATGAGGTTACCTTCATGACTCCGGAAGTACCGATTACAAAATTTTACGTTTCACAACCAATAGATAGTATGATTGTCTGTTCGCTCTGCAGCTGGTCCAAAAATGGTCTGATATTTATGAAAATTTGTATAAATATCGTTCGTCTACTACGTCAACCAGCAGAAGCCGTCCACCCAAACACGATCTTTAGGGCGAAAAAAATCGTGCTCTTTTCAAGATTTTCTATGAAACCATCTTTAAGGCAATGACTTTAAATTTCTTTGAGAAAAGTGAATAAAACTGGTTTCCGTAACTAATTTTCACATGAAACTTCTTCTAGATGTTTGAAATTCACCCAAACAAATATATTTCATTTTTAGTTGCGCTTGGAGTAAAGGAAGTATTTAAAAAAAATTGTATTAACAAAAATAAAGCGTTTTGGGATCTTTGTATCTTTTGTATGATTAAAAAGGTTGGGAAATCGTAGTAAGTGGTAGGTAACCATTTGAAAGCTTACTAAATTGTCTTCAAAAAAAGTTTCTGATGTTATCTTCGATGGGAAGATGCCATTTGGAGAAATACTGCTTAAACGTTCGGAAGTATTAGACCCCTTTCTTCAAAGGGTTTTTGTGTTTGATTTTCTCAGTTTTTATTGCTAGTCGTTTTTAATAGATTTTTGTAGAAATATTATTTTTTCCAGTAAAGCATAATACTTAAAACGAGAGACAATTTTTGGTTGTTTGTCATAGATCTTTGCGAGCGGAATTCGATGAGGTCGAGTAAGGTAATTCCGCTACTGTAAGTTAGTGGCACCTAAAATCATTAGTGGCATCTTCTCTCCGGGATTTTATTAGATTAGGTGTCTCCATTTTTCCTAAAATATTAACAATATTATATATATATATATATATATATATATATATATATATATATATATATATATATATATATATATGGGGTTAGGCATGGATCCGCACTCAGGGAAGGCAGGAAGGATTTCTTCAAATTGCGAGCATGCGCAAAACTGTCCTTAATCTCCATGAAATTTTCTTATAAGCTATTTATTTATTACATTTTAACGTCCATTTATTGTTAACTACGAATTTTAGGAATTTTATCTATAGGTTACCATCCTACTCTTATACGTTATCTTTTTATAAAATGTACCTATCACAACTTGCCCATGTATATAGCTTTTATTTGAGACCCAAACTAGGCACAAGCGTTGAGGATTTTAAATAAATATACAAAAATATGACATTTACATTCAGACCTTACCGAAAGTGTTAGGCGTTAACAATTGCGGAATTCATTGATTATTAGAAGAATTTCAAAAGCATAGAACCACTTCAGCGGAAAAATAATATTTCACTGCTGAGCCTCGCCCTTGTCCGTTTAAAAAAATAGGATTAAAAGATGATTGAAATGAAAATGAACGGAAAGAGGGACGGAATAAAAATCTCCTTCCATTCTGAAAGAAACAGTTGGGTGTCCTTTACTTTATATTAGCATTCTGAAAGAAACAGTTGGGTGTCCTTTACTTTATATTAGCATTGTGTTAGAATATCTAATTTGCCCCTCTGACCGCCTCGTTATGGAAATTAACCAAGTTTTCAGTTAGAATAAAACTTATTGGAGTTTCTGTTTAACTCTTTGTTCTTGTGACAGTTAAAAAATAACAAATGCTCAATGTTTCAGTTGTTAATTCTTATAGGCCTCATGAATAAAACTTGCATTATGAGCTTTATTTCCGAGAGTATTTTCTTCTTTTTCATATTTTTCTTTTGAAAATTAAAAGTATTGCATTTTTGATGAAGTAGCTGAACTGTGTTATAACATTAATTTGCGTTTCACTAAAACAAAGGCTATCCAACGTATAAAATGAAAAGGTGTTCTTCTTAAGATCGAGCCTTATCACTGAGCTTTCTTTAAATTTGTATGCAAATTTATCTTAATTTTATTAGTTTCTGGTTGTAACGTAGACAAAACAATGATTAAAACTTAATTTATTAGATAACCTACCTCTACATTGTATTTTCTGCATCCCTTTTGAAACATTAAGTTGAATAACCTTTAAAATTTATATATATATATATATATATATATATATATATATATATATATATATATATACTGTATTTTATAGAAAGAAAAAGAACGTGTCTATTCTCTTAATGATGGAATATATAATCTTCGACCAAACTCAATGATTTCCTAAAAACTCACATCAAAATTAAAGTTGCCTTAACCTTACGTAGTTATTTTTACTATTATCTAAATGGTGCATTGCATTCATTCTCTCGGAAATTACATACCATTTTCCCTAAAAACGTTTTTAAACAATAATTATAATATATTAGAGTTAATTTTTGTATAACCAGCACCCTATCGTTTTGGGTCGCTCAATCTCAATTTATTATAAATGCGGGGTTCTTTCTTTCTTTTTGCATTTCACTCGTTATTAGCTATGTTGCCATTTTTATAGAATCATTTAATTTCTGAAGTGGATCAGAAAATTGGTTCGTTTACATTATCCTAAAAAAAGAATCGAATAGGATGCCGCTTCTAGGTAAGGGGAAGAAAAGGTACCCATCCCATTTTCGCTCAGACCGAAAATGCTCATAGAAATCTGAAAACTCATCTCTTCTCTCTCATTCTTTTCTTACTTCACATGAATCGAACCCCTATCCAAATTCAAGACGATTTTCATACGAAGGAATAAGAATTAATTAAATCATAGAATAATTAAGATTTTTTTCTGGAAATTTTGGGTTTCTAGCAAACCTGCTGGAGGAACTGATTTCAATGATTGAGCACACCAATGTTGTTTTCTTCTAGTGTCTTCGTTCGTGAGTTGGATTCGGTGTACCAGTCCATCCCTGGCCTCCCAGCCTTTAATAAATTTCTTATAGGCTAACTTTAAAGAGGAAAATCAGGCTTTAGTGAACAGTACTAACCACACTATCTCCCTAGTGTGCCGTGTGTTCAAGAATCAGATAAATCTACAGTATCTGCCCATGTGGGCGCTCGTTACCTGCACCGGGCCCGATTTTTTTTTTTTTTTTTTTTTTTTAATTCTCAGACTGAGCTCCCTCAGATGCTCATGTCATTATACCTGTGATATCAATTATTATAACCAGTTTATCTTTAATTTTATCTTGCAAGTTGCGAATAAATTAATAAATAAACAGTTTCTAAATTATCATAGTTTTGGAATTATCATTTCAGGTTACCATTCACCCTGTCACTATGGATGCATCTTCTTTAAAATCTCCATGGAAATCACATTCTCTTGTCTAAATTTTACCCATTTTATAATTAATAATTTACTTTATTACGATATTTTAATTTATATAGTTTTTCAGCCTGATTTTTTTACTAAAATGTAATTTTTTTATAATTATTTATATCTCATAAAACATTTTTTGTTCAATAAATAATTGTTTACGATAAAAAATGTAAATTCAATAGGACAACATCCTTATTCTCAGATGTAAACCTAAGGATGCCAGCTGCAGGACTGGCGAAACGTTGTCAAAACCCGAAGACCATAACATTTTTAATGACTCGGACCGTCGAAGCCTAAGAGTTAAAATGAAAATTTGTTAAACGAATTTCTGTTTTATCTATTTATGTGAATTTATTCTGGAGAGGAACAAGAAGGAATGAAGCCGAATTAAGGTATAATATATTGAATATTTTAAAAAGAATAATGAAATATTAATTATAAAATACATTTCTATTTTCATAGCTATATCAGTGAAAGGTTGTTTACCGTAGGATAATTTTCAAAGCAAGAACTTCCGAATGCGATCATACACGACGTCAAAATAAATCATCAGATATATTCAAAGTTGAGGAAATTGCCGTGTTTATTCCAGGAAATTACCGTATTTAGGCGAGGAAATTACCGTATTTAGGCGAGGAAATTACCGTGTTTATACCAGGAAATTACCGTGTTTATACCAAGAAATTACGGTGTTTATACGAGGAAATTACCCTGTTTATACGAGGAAATACCCGTGTTTATACGAGGAAATTACCGTGTTTATACAAGGAAATTACCGTGTTTATAGGAGGAAATTACCGTTTTTATAGGAGTGCACTGTGACAAACCGGAAGTTTTGCTTAGAACTATTTGTTAGGATTATACTTTCCACCTCTAATTTAGTCTCAAGATGCGAAAAAAATGGCAGATTTTGGTAAAACTTTAGGCAAACAATAAAAAAAAACACTTCTACCCCAACAGGTAGCGGCAAAGAGTGTTGTTTTACTAGAAACGTAATGGATCCATAGGCTGGGGGAAAACATTTCGTTCGAGAAAAGTTTGCTTTAACCACAATAATACCATCTAAAAAAACACACACACAAGCTGGGTAACTACAGACGGTTCTACTGAGCGAAATTATTTTTTTTATTATTACTCTCTTTCAGTAAATAGACAAACCACAGTTTTGTGATAATTAATTAACATTTTAAGATAAGAGAAGATACATTTATGCATTCTCTTTATTTATTTTGACTATCTATATTCGAATTTGAATTATTTGTTCTTGACAAGGAACAAATAAAAAAAAAAATACACAGTGAATCATTTCCATTTATTCTTAATTCTAAATAAGGATGTCTTTTTTGAGGGGTAAGGGGGGTTCGGGATTGTGGTAATTTCTTTCCAATAAATTGAACATTATTCAACAAGAAAATTTAATTTGAATTCATCCCGTTAAATCTAATCTGCCGTTTTAGAATACTTAATGCGGTCCTGCAACCATTTGTTCTCTTTTTCTCAATTTTAGAGTCCTCGCTGTAACTTACTTTTTTTCTTTTTTATAAAAGGAATATTCTTTCTAGTTTTTTCAAATATACTAAACATTAAATATTTAATAAATAAATAACTCATAATAATTATTTCGTATAATTCATTTTTTTCAATATAAATCTGATATATCATCTGGGACTACACAAATACAATAAATCATATGCTTGTTTGTTTTGACTATAATTTATATATCATCGTTCAAATTTCACAACCGCTTAAGTCGATATTTAGCTAAATTGAGTTATTGGTATCTTTAGAATCCTTATTATCTCCCGGACCTGGTGATAATAGATTTAAAAAAAAAAACAAAAAAAAAAAACAATAGAACGCGCTAAAATTGACTATTACTTCGCGTAAAACAAAGTGATTTCAAATGATCGAGCATAACCGCGTATCTTTCTCAACTATTTTAGGACATTCAGACAAAATTTTTCCTTTAAATGTTACCGAAAATATGTTTTAAGTTGGAAATCCTCATAAGTTGCAAGTTATTATTATTATTACTGGTTTTATGCATCGCATCTTTGGCGAATTGCATTTTTCCAAGTTACAGATCATTACACTTTTATTGCTCTCCTGAAAAGTTAGGAAAATTGACTAACGCGGTTGGGAAATTTGAGTGACGATAAGTTGTTTAGTAATTAACCCTTAGAATGCTATAAACGAATATATTCGTTTCCCCTAAAATTGCTCTGAGTGCTAAGCACGAATATAATCGTGCAGCCAGGACCATGCCCAGAGTGCTACGTTCCCCCTAAAATTGCTCTGAGTGCTAAGCACGAATATATTCGTGCAGACAGGACCATGCCCAGAGTGCTACGTTCCCCCTAAACTTGCTCTGAGTGCTAAGCACAAATATATTCGTGCAGCCAGGACCATGCCCAGAGTGCTACGTTCCCTCTAAACGTGCTCTGAGTGCCAAGCACGAATATATTCGTGCAGCCAGGACCATGCCCAGAGTGCTACGTTTGGATATAGGTATTCGTTTTATCGTTCTTCCTATAAATCCTGCTTCCAGAAAGCCACAGTATCGGCGGACGATTGGGGAAAAAAAAGACGCAATACCATCAGCGCTGTCAACGGACAGAATCCCAACTACACCAGAGAGCTTCAACACCATTCGTCCGCCGATACTGTGGCTAGAGGGGAGAAAAGGAGCCCAGATCGAGAAAAATGTCATTCCCTTGGCTACCACCGAGGAAGAAACAAGTACCTGGCTGAAGAAGATGGAGATGAATCCATCGAAATATTCCGGGAAGAAGTGAGGAGGAGTACCACCGCTGGAGAAAAATGCTGTTCCATCTAAAAATACTATCCCAGCGACGGAAAATAACATCAAACATATAAAACCTTACGGCGAGGAAAATAGAAGCAGGAGGAGAAAAAAAAAAAAAGACGCAATACCATCAGCGCTGCCAACGGACAGAAGCCCAACTACACCAGGGAGCTTCAACACCATTCGTCCGCCGATACTGTGGCTAGAGGGGAGAAAAGGAGCCCAGATCGAGAAAAATGTCATTCCCTTGGCTACCACCGAGGAAGAAAGAAGTACCTGGCTGAAGAAGATGGAGATGAATCCATCGAAATATTCCGGGAAGAAGTGAGGAGGAGTACCACCGCTGGGGAAAAATGCCGTTCCATATAAATATATATATATATATATATATATATATTTATATGGAACGGCATTTTTCCCCAGCGGTGGTACATATATATATATATATATATATATATATATATATATATATATATATATATATATATATATATATATATATATCCGAGGCCATAATAAATCTCTCCTTCTATAAATCTGCCTGTTTACTAAACAGTAGTTTATTAAAATTATAAACAAAAACATATCTATAACTCTTGTATGATTCTCATTGGCTTCTATTGCGGTGGTTACTGCCTGCTATCCCTCTCTAAATTCCCATGGTATCTGTTTATTTGTAATCTGTTCAAGATGTATTATTTTATTTTAATGCGCTTCAACTTCTAGGCCATTAGCAACAGGTTATTTATAGGTTACCACCCTTCCTTTACATTCATGGTGCAGCAGGAAATAGCTCCAAATGGCCCTGGAATGAAAAATAACTCAACCTACTGCTGGCGGGATTCGAACCAGCGTACCCTCATGAGAATTCAAGGCGTTAGCTACTTGACTTTGGGGAGGCCTCATTAAGATTAATTGTGAACACTTCAATATTTTAAGTCAGGATACGCTTGATTGAACCTGCCCTCATTTCCATGGTTCCATGAAAAAATTCTTCAAAACTTTCTCCGGTTTTTTTGGAAGAATCCCTCCAAATCCTATGGTACTAAGAGATTCTTGACCAAGCTTTTTTGCCAAGCGGTGATCTAGCATACTTAAGCCTGCGCTCCGTAGCAAATGGTTGTCTCGAACTCTGCATCGAATATTCTGAACTTGGCAGACGTTCGAATTTCTCTGTTATTTAGGAAACGATTCCCTATAGAATTGATTGCTTACATGGCTGTGAGATGTTGTGCTTACTTCTCTTCGAAATGTTAGCATAGAGCACAAAGTAGACAAATTTGAATATGATAAAAGAAAGATAGACTTGCTTACTACACTGTCCCAACGTCATTACAAAGAGCTCGCACTTCAAGAAATCGGCACTTCGTACGTGCCAGATAAAATGGGACTCTATGTAATAAGGCTTACAATAAGAGCACAGCAGATATGTTCCAATAAAAAGCCTTGCCGAATAGGAGAGAGGTCCCACTGCTCCATGATCAAGCAGGAAGAAGAAGACATCTTCCATTTATTTACTGCATGTCCAGTTTTGAAGGAGTTCAAACTAAAGTATTATGGCAAGACATATTTTACTAAGGACGAGTTAATGAAAGAACTAAATGGGAAAAAAAACCATCTTCAAGTTTCTCGATACCGTTTACAAGTACGGACGATTATTAAACCTTGAATTTAATTATTTGTATGTTTGATATCATTTTAATTATATTTTTCATTCAATTACTATGCGAAACGTTAATTATTAAGGATTTATAATTACTATCTAACTGTATGAATATGAATTTCCATTTTATATCAGTTTTGGGGTCGATCTCCTTCATTGCGGAGTGCTTACAAATACATTTTAAAACAATTATATTGTTTCTTAACTTATTATTAGCGCGGTTCCTCCCTCCCTCCGTAGGGAGGAACCCCGCTTAGTGCCGACTAGAAAATTTGCGTTTCAGAACACCTACAGACCGAAAATGATGGTGGTTCAAATTTATATATATATATATATATATATATATATATATATATATACACACACATATATATATATACATATATATATATATATATATATATATATATATATATATATATATATATGTATATATATATAAATTTGAACCACCATCATTTTCGGTCTGTAGGTGTTCTGAAACGCAAAATTTCGCGGCATAGCGAATAATGGTCCGATTTTCATGTAATTTGGTACAAAAATCTTTCGTCAAATTTGAAAGGTCACTTCTTGGACTAGTAAAACAAATGGAACCATTTTTAAGGCGATAGCTTTAACCGCTTTCGAGAAAATTGGAAAAATAGATGTTGAATAACGTTTTTGGTTTGGGTACTTTGAATCATGGGATTCAGTTGAAACATTTTCTGCATGTTTGAATTTCATCAAAACTATAGTATTATGTTGAAATTTTGGTTACATTTGGAGTTAAGGAAGGGTTAGAATATAATATTTTATTAACAGACATGAAAAGCTTTTGGAAATTTGTATACTCTTTCCTTAATATATTTTTTTTTCTTTTTTTACGGCGCTTCTACATCTAGGTCATTAGCGCCGACTTTCCTTAATATCTCGAAAACTGTTGAGAATCTTGGTAAACGGAAGGTTACCATTCGAAAGCTTACTAAATGCTCTACAAAAAAGGTCCTGAAGAATGTTTTGATTTTTTTATTGATAATAGAGGTGATATTTTTCTTTTTTTTTTATGCTTCCCATTCACCATTTTGTCACTCTATGTTCGAAAATTACCACTCCAGCTGATGGGCCCTGCCCAAGATATTTTTAAATTTGAAATATTCTTTCATGAGCAATATAAGTAAAATATACTTTATTAATTCTTTATTCATTCATTCGAAATTATGTTAAGCTATCCGTAAAAAGTATTTGACATTTTGTGTCATTGGCTCTTAGATGTTATTATGACTGTTTCATCGCCAGAATAGAGATAAAGTTCCTCCCTTTGAGGTAAAAGAGGAATTCAGGTAGCAATTTAGAATGAAAGGATAGGAATCAAGATTCTCCGAGATCCTTTACGAAGGAAATATTGAGGTCTTTAGGTTGAGTTTTCTTAGAGAAAAAGGTGGTTTGACTATTTTGCTAAGGGCTTTAGATTGTAATGCCTTGAATTCGTTGTACGTTTCAGTGTTTCACTCTTCATCATAACTCGATAGCACTTGATGTAGACAAAATTACCACTTCTGAAGAATCGTGTAAATTTCCAAGACAGGTACTAATTGATTGCTTGGCAGCAAATTGCGTCTAAACATAATAATAAAACATTTACTTATAGAATGTAGACAGATGAATCAACTTCATATACTTTATGACATTCAAGAACTGCTACAGAGGACATATAAACATCTCGAAAAACAGCGATATGTTTGGCGTCACAAGGCACGGAAACTGACTGTAGCCAACATACACTGAATCGGAAATTACTCAATCCACCTTCTCCCTCATTCTTATCGAAGGTTATAGGTTAAGTCAATACAAATATATATATTATATATATATATATATATATATATATATATATATATATACCGAAATGTTTCGTATTTAACGTGTTTTATTGGAGTATTATGCGTAATATTATTAAATGGGATTAAAAAAAAAATAATAATAAAAAACTTAGTGCTTATTTCTTCAATTGAGGTCCTCCTTTCGAAAAACTAGGATTCAGTATAGTCGGAGAGCTGGTAACGCACTTTTCATGAAGTGTTTTCTGCACACTGAAATTTTGCTATAATGTACCTCTTAGGTAGATAAGGAGGTGTATATGTGTTTCCAGAACATACCTTGGTGCACCAGGTACTGCGCATAGGGGAAAGGTGTAAAACAATATTGCCCAAAAGTAGAGTTTTATTCAGCAGCCAACTATTATTAATGAAAAAAAATCCAAATTAAGGCAATTTTTTAAATTAATAATAAATAAGGCAGACACTTTTAAGGGGGTTAAATTTTTTTAAAAAAAAAACAAAGTACGTAGTTTCTATTTCTAATATTAAATGAAGTGCTTTATTCATTCATGCGATTTAAACAGCGTCTTCAATAAACATATTTGAAAATAATTACAAAAGGGCAGACACTTTTGTGGGGTTTAATTATCAGAAATCATAAAAATAAATGTTGCCTATGATAGACTGCAATACACTGCGCGTAACCGTGAAAGTGAATGGCAGCACTGCGCACTTGTGGTTATTCTCTGCACTCTCATTGGTTCTAGCTCATATGATCTTGTACAGCTGTTCCGGTTTAAATGGCAGCTCGGAAAAAACTATAATATAATATGAGAATAAAAACAATTAAGTTTTTTTTTTACGTGTTATACCCCTTAAAAGTGTCTGCCATATTTATTATTCATTGTAAAATTGTCTTAATTTTACATAAAAGATAGTTGGCTTCCCATTAAAACTCTATTTTTGGGAAATATTTTTTTGCACCTTTCCCCTATGTGCAGTACCTGGTGTTCCAAAGTATGTCCAGGAAACACATACTTACCTTCTTATCAACCCAAGAGGTACATTATAGCAAAATTTCAAGGTGCAGAAAACACTTCATGAACCGTGCGGGTACTGGCTCTTGGACTAGTAGGCTTTTCAATAGTTACTGTACATTTAACACGATTTTCCAACCGTTTTGGATATATTTAAGAAATTTTACGAAAATCCCAAAACTCTTCCTATCTGTTAAGATTTTTTTTTTTTTTTTTTTTTTTTTTTTTTTTTCAAATGCTTCCTTAACTCCAAATGAAAATAAATTTTTATTATCTTAAATTATTGTAATTATTGTTCTTTTGCTTACTACAATAGATTTGTGTATTCTTTACAGAATAATAAAATCTAGTTATTATTAGACGATGAGTTGTTTATCAATATAGTGTATATTGTGTATATGTATTTTAATACCATTGTAAAATTTTGGAAGGTTGAGGCTTTCAGTTATTACGTCATAAAAGCCTAAAATATCGGAATAAATATAAAATTGGAGAGGATGTGAGATAGGCCTGGCATGATGCCTAAGGCATATCTGCTTCGTTTACAATTTGGATCCCTTCACGCAGCTGACAACCGAAACGAATCTCGTACTAATGCCTCTTCCCCCCCCCCCACGCCTCGTCATGCATGTCGATAAAATCCAAGGGTCACCTTCATATTCACCGAAGCCTTCAAATAATCTCACATCATCCTAGACCGAATAGTAGCCTTAAATAGTGAATAGTATTATTATTAATAAATAACTAATAAAAAACATCTAATAATTTTCCACTACTAACTTTCCACACTAGTAATTTAGTTTATTTTTACAACCCATTTTTTACTTTTAGATTGCTAAAACAAATACCGAGTTTCGTTAAAATATAACCAAAAGTACGGCTGGTAGACGCGAATTGGTAATGTGGGTAAAGAGTAAAATCCCCCCCCCCCCAATGAACGGATTAGGTTTATTTTTACAACCTATTTTTCTCTGTACATTGCCACTACGAATACTAAGTTTCGTTGAAATCTAAAAAAAATACGGCTGGCATGGTCAAACTAGTGTTTTGGGTCCGGGGTAAACCCCCCGTCCCTTCCGGTAGATCCGATTTTAGTGGTTAACGAACTCGTTCAATCGTTTGCTAATTGAACGCTATATACCAAGTATCGTGACGAAAAATCAAAAACTCTGGCCACTATCGTGTTGACAGGCATATATATATATATATACATATATATATATTAAAGGTGATCATTTTCGGTGTCTACTATGTAGGATCAATAAAGATTTGAAGAAATTTTTCAAAAATTCCGTCATGAGTGCTACCCCAATAGCTACTTTCCTTCGGAGGAAAGTGCTAAAACACGAAATCAATCCATTTGGAATGGCTTGAATTCGATTCATATAAAAATGTCTATGTAAGAAAAAATTAATAAATAAGTAAAACGTGGGGAAAAAATAACTAAAAATAAAATATAAGTCTAAATAAAAAAATATAGTAATTACAGTATATGCATGATTGGATACAAAATTACGGACTTGTACTGTATACACAATTTAAAGGTGCGAAACATGTAGGGAAAAATAAAGTTTGAGAGAATATGGTGGATTTAAATTTGTGACCTGTACAAAAATTCGAAGATTTAATTAAAGGGGCTTGAACTTTTCATTTATTTCTTTTTGTTTTGTGCTCTACATATTTCGCGTCACTAGACGCCCCTTCAGGAGCAAATAAACTATCTCCATTTCATTTCAGCCTAAACTTAGGAAGACCTTTAACGAGCTGGGCTACGTCTAAACTAATAAGATTAAATGGCTGTTGGCAAAACGGTTAAAATTCGGTTTTCAGAGAAAGCTAATAACTTAATTAAGGAAATATTAAAATAAAATGACATTTCGCCATTTTATAACATTTATTTTAATTTTTTTTTTTTTATACAGAAACTTCTGTAAATTTGCATAAACTATCTCCATTTCATTTCAGCTATGTACGAGCTGGGCTATGTCTAAACTAATAAGATTAAATGGCTGTTGGCAAAACGGTTAAAATTCGGTTTTCAGAGAAAGCTAATAACTTAATTAAGGAAATATTAAAATAAAATGACATTTCGCCATTTTATAACATTTATTTTAATTTTTTTTTTTATACAGAAACTTCTGTAAATTTGCATAAACTATCTCCATTTCATTTCAGCTATGTACGAGCTGGGCTATGTCTAAACTAATAAGATTAAATGGCTGTTGGCAAAACGGTTAAAATTCGGTTTTCAGAGAAAGCTAATAACTTAATTAAGGAAATATTAAAATAAAATGACATTTCGCCATTTTATAACATTTATTTTAATTTTTTTTTTTATACAGAAACTTCTGTAAATTTGCATAAACTATCTCCATTTCATTTCAGCTATGTACGAGCTGGGCTATGTCTAAACTAATAAGATTAAATGGCTGTTGGCAAAACGGTTAAAATTCGGTTTTCAGAGAAAGCTAATAACTTAATTAAGGAAATATTAAAATAAAATGACATTTCGCCATTTTATAACATTTATTTTAATTTTTTTTTTTATACAGAAACTTCTGTAAATTTGCATAAACTATCTCCATTTCATTTCAGCTATGTACGAGCTGGGCTATGTCTAAACTAATAAGATTAAATGGCTGTTGGCAAAACGGTTAAAATTCGGTTTTCAGAGAAAGCTAATAACTTAATTAAGGAAATATTAAAATAAAATGACATTTCGCCATTTTATAACATTTATTTTAATTTTTTTTTTTATACAGAAACTTCTGTAAATTTGCATAAACTATCTCCATTTCATTTCAGCTATGTACGAGCTGGGCTATGTCTAAACTAATAAGATTAAATGGCTGTTGGCAAAACGGTTAAAATTCGGTTTTCAGAGAAAGCTAATAACTTAATTAAGGAAATATTAAAATAAAATGACATTTCGCCATTTTATAACATTTATTTTAATTTTTTTTTTTATACAGAAACTTCTGTAAATTTGCATAAACTATCTCCATTTCATTTCAGCTATGTACGAGCTGGGCTATGTCTAAACTAATAAGATTAAATGGCTGTTGGCAAAACGGTTAAAATTCGGTTTTCAGAGAAAGCTAATAACTTAATTAAGGAAATATTAAAATAAAATGACATTTCGCCATTTTATAACATTTATTTTAATTTTTTTTTTTATACAGAAACTTCTGTAAATTTGCATAAACTATCTCCATTTCATTTCAGCTATGTACGAGCTGGGCTATGTCTAAACTAATAAGATTAAATGGCTGTTGGCAAAACGGTTAAAATTCGGTTTTCAGAGAAAGCTAATAACTTAATTAAGGAAATATTAAAATAAAATGACATTTCGCCATTTTATAACATTTATTTTAATTTTTTTTTTTATATACAGAAACTTCTGTAAATTTGCATAAACAACCACTTTGTACGGAGAGTTCTTAGTTAATCATCTCTGTCGCGATTGACGTTTATTTGAGTAATTCTAATCATCTTAATTCCAGAATAAAAAACATAGGTTCGAAGTTAACCGATTTTCAGGACGCAAAAGCTATTTGCATTGTAGTTTGTAGAATAGCTGAGCCACCATTGAAAACCTCTACTCCAAATCTCCTTGAGATAACTTTTCTGTTTGGTTCACCGGAGTAAGGGCTTGGTCGGAGAGGAGCGGAGATAAAGAGTTATAAACTCCGTCGATGAGTTCGGACTTGAAGTACCTGAGATGAAAAGAAATGAGGTCTGTCAGGTTGTTCAACTTGAGGAGGAAAGTTTTAGTTTAGTTTCAACAACATTGAGAAAATCCTTCTCCTGTACCGCTTCGACTTGTTCGGAAATGTTTCTTTTTTTATTTCTTCTTGTTTTTTTTTCGACTAAATCTCATGGCAGTTACGTGCGCACAATCATTTTCTATGCTCCTAGCGTAATTTCCTTGTAGTAAGTCTCATACGCTTGGACGATACTTAAGGACATAAAACTGTTTTCCAGAGGAAATTAGGAACACAAATTCTTCATCAGAGAAAAGAGGTCATTAGCCAGCAAAATTGGACCATTGAATGGCGAGACTTTCCTAAAACCTCACTGTTAAGAAGGACAGTGCCTCCACCAGACCAAAATATATCCGAAATCTGCCCAGTACACAGACAGGTTGGTTAGCTGAAAAATTTAAAAGGTTCTCAATACCGACAGGTTTCAAGCCGAAACGTCTCAACTAAAAATAAAATTAGCTTTCCATAGAACATACTATACAGGTTTCAACTTTACAACTATCCACTGAGACGGATGGACCCCGTCACTATCCTAGAATTTCTAAGCAAAACGCATGGGATTATGAAAAAAAAAAACTTTTTTATTACATTTATACAGTTTCTATCTTGAATTTCATTGTCTTCCTTTTTGTTGTTTCCCTATTTCTTACATTTTTTTAATTTTTATAGAGTATAATCTTATCTGAAATTTTAATTTGTTTACAGTTAATATACTTAGCTGATTATTCTTCTGCTGTACTTGTTTAATAGCAACAAGTATATATACATATATATATATATATATATATATATATATATATATATATATATATAGTATATATATGTATATATATACTTGTTGCTATTAAACAAGTACTGTAAAGGTATCTTATTCATGACCATACGGCACACTAGGGAGATAGTGTGGTCAGTACAATGCTCCGGCCGCCTGATTTTCCCCTTGCTGCTTCGACTGCTAGAGTTATTAGCAGTGCTAATTTAGCACCAAGGTACCCTTTAATAAATTAATAAAAGGCTGGGTTGGTCTAGGAACGGTCAGGGAGGCCGAATTTAACCCATGAACGAAGACACTAGAAGAAAAAATCTTGTGGAAAACAGTTTTATTTATACAGTACACTCTCCATAATCGAAAACGCAGAATTAGAGAATTGTTTTTGCCTTATTTCACCATAATTCCACTACTCTTGTAGAAGATATACAAAACACACATAAACATAAGAATAAAAACTCGTTCGTTCCACAGGAACATATTTTTCAGGAAGCTCAAAAACTGAAAACCACCTCTTATAGAATGGTCAGATAGAAATAGTTTTTTTTGCCTTTGAAAGGCACATCTTTATGTTTACAGATTTATGATATAATTCAACATATGTTGAAATAGAATTGAAATATCTTTTAGAATCTAATGACATATTTTTAAAAAAATGGAACGAACGAGTTTTGCATCTCATCTCCTGAATTACATAGTTAACATTTCAAGATGTCAAGCTGAAGACGTTAGTATAACTTACATATATTTACATATATTATATTAATATATATATATAATATATACTATATAATAATATATAAATATATATTATACACTTACATATATTATTATAACTTACATATATTAACGCGTACAGATATCGGCTGTATGAGTCTCCAACATCAAAACATACTACAAAAATCTAGCTTTACGAGTGTAACAATGCCTTCGTGAACGTTTGTTCAATTCTAAGGATATATTTTTTTTTTTTTTTTTTGCCTAGTTTCATCAGAATTTCATCACTCTAGTAGAAGATATACAAAGGTCCATAAAGAAAATTGAACGACTGATATATTCCTTACATTTGTTAATGTAACATACGCATTTATGAATTAAACACCGACACAAACGTTTAGCATAAAGGTGGTTCTTTTAACTTCATGTGTGTGTAAAGGAAACTGACAGGTCCATCTGTTTGTTTTTCTCTTAGGGGAGAGATTAGTTGAACTGGTTTGTCCTGATTTCCATTCTCATGATGAAATATTTATTACCTGAGAAGGAAATTGAATTTACGATTTACGGCATGTTGAACACAGTCCAGACCCTGTCCGTTGCCATTAACCTGTCAACTGTAACATGGACGCTCACATACAAATAATATTGTTTGCATGTTCTCACAAAGGATTCAGAAGCAACCGTTGAAGGGATTTGTTAAAATTGATTTAATGATGAGCTTTGATATCTATTTTAGTATTAGACACATCGGATCGGTTGAACGAATTTCCACGAAATATATAAACGGGATTTAGATATGCTTTAAATATGTAGGGTTCTTTAATGTATATTCATATATATTTATTTATGAGGAGGTGAGGTGCAAAACACGTTCGTTCAATTTTTTGAAAAATTACGATGGCATTAGATTCTACAAGATATGTCAATGCTATTTCATCATATCGTCGATACAAAAGCCAACTAACGAATATGAAAATCACCACTTTTCAGAGTGGAAAAGTATTTATTCATAACTTTTTTTTTGGACAGTCAAATATTCGGCAGATTTGACCTTTTGATAGTGGAATACTTTCCCTTTAATAGAGTGAAGTCAGATTGAAGAATTTGCCGTAAATAAGTCCAGCAGAAATTATTAAAGATGGACAATGAAAGATGCATTTTTTCATATTCGTTAGTTTGCATTTGTATCGACGATATATTGAAATATAACATAAACCTGTAAACATAAAGATGTACTTTTCGAAGCCATATAACAAAAATATAAAAATATATAAATATATATATATATATATATATATATATATATATATATATATATATATATATAAACAGAAATAGAATAGAATAACTGTAATTACAAAACATAGCACAGTTAAGGCTCTAGGTTTGGACTGTACGGGGCTAACACAAACACGATAAGTTAATTAACCTCAAAGCCGACACTGCACATTTCGGAATCTCAATGAAACAGGCATGTCATTCCTTAATTTGGCCCTCAGGTAACATTTTTCTTTGTTTACACCACGCTAGGTTAAACTCAGGAAAGAAATAATCAAAACATGAAATGGGTGTTTTGTTAAAAAAAAAAAAAAAAAAAAAAAAAAAAAAAAAAAAAACGATGCATGCGCCCCAAAAACGAAGTATACATTCGATAGCGCATTTATCGAGGCATTCTATCAAAAATCAAAGTGAAAAACATCCTTCATTTGGAGTCGTGACACCAAAAAGAGTGGCAAAGGATGTATTTTTTGGGAATTTTACTAAACATAGAACATACTTTTCTGGACCGCCACAACGTTCTCTACCCTTAAGTACCATATTATCCATTCATTACGCCACACCATGTATGTATGTATATATATATATATATATATATATATATATATATATATATATATATATATATATATATATACTTAATAAATATAAATATCCAATTGCAGCTTTATAGGTTTGAATGCTATGTCTGAATTTCACTGAAACTTCTATAAAAAAAAGTAAATAAATGTCAGGGATTCGGAGGTTTCCTTGGAGTGGTTTTAGCGGGAACGGTAAAGGAAGGAACTGTGGTCTAGAAGCGAGAGGAGAAGCAGCTTCCTGTTCCAGCCTACTTAGTGAATAAAGCAAAGGCAGGGGAAAGAAAAGTGAATTTCACCTTTACTTCTTAACTCTTGGGGTTTCGGTGTGTTCCGTTGTAGCCTCCTTCCAGCTAGGTGGACTGTACATTTATCCTAGAAAAAAAAAGTAAAAGCTTTGTGTATATGTGTATATATATATATATATATATATATATATATATATATATATATATATATATATATATATTCCCCAACCGACTTGGAACCTGTAATTGAACAGTGCCAGCCATAGCCCTAAAGCAGCCTACACACAGGTAGGGCTGAACAGTCCTCTGTATAGCCGGTCGCATGAACGTGTATATATTCCGGACGCCTAAGCAGTCTGAAAGACCGGCCGGAATATATACAAGTTCAGGTGACCAGCTTTCAGGCGGCTTTCATTCCTAACTGACAGGCCTGCCTAACCGTGTGTAGCCTGCTTTAGCAATTGATGCAGGCAACAGGAGGATTTGGGGAGAGGAGGAACAACTGTTTTTTTCTAAGAAATTGATTACAATCCAGTGCATATATTTTCTAAAGTTATTCTTTTTTTTTTTATAGAAGCTGAAAATGTACTCATTTAAATTTTCAAAATATATGGGTATACACATAAAATTACATAGTTAAACTTTCAAGATGGAACTCAAGTATATTTTGCAGAGAATCTACAAAAAAGAACTTAGCAGATATATGCGTAGTGTCGGAAGATAAGTATGCAGACCGTGCTTCATTACAAGCAGATGTTGTCGTTGGTATAACTCACGTACAGATACCGGCTGTATGAGTCTCCTACGTCAAAATACATTACAAAAATCTAGCGTTGGAAATGTAACAGTAACTACGTGAACTATTAAAACAACTCCTTTTTCTGACATACCATGATTTCTTTTATTACTTATAAATTCCTTTACTCAAATATATGGCCGAATAAGGATTAATAATAATGAAATTACAAAGTCACTGAATTTAATTATATGACTTCTAAATGTTTCACATTCTCACAATAAATATCGATCACCCAGAAGAAAAATTAGTTTGTTAAACTAAATCCAAAAATATTTTTATTTTTTACGCTGCATCGTCATCCAGTCCATTAGTGCCAGGCTATCTATAGGTTTCCACCATTCGTATACATCCATGGTGGAGCAGGGAATCTTTCAGTGGGCACATTGATGAAAAAACTCAACCTGCTGCAGGTGAGACCCGAGCCCTCATTTCCGCATGAAAATCCTTGGCGTTAGACATTAGACTATGGCGAGACCCTCCAAGAATATTTTTCATGTTTTACTCAATGTTTAACTTTTTTTTTCATAATTATTCTTCAACTGACCCTTTTCTCAATCTCCTTATCTTCTTTTTTATTTTCTATTCGATTAAAAATATATGCAATTTCAATATTCTAATAAATACGTGTTAATTAGTAAATCTTAATTAATTAATTTTCAGGAATATTGGAGCAAAACCTGACCCTGAGCTCTCCAAATACCGTATGGTTTAAAACATTTTTTGTATTTAAATTTTAACGTCCATTATCATTAACTAAGAATTTTGGGACGGGATATCTATAGGTTACCACCTTTTTGTAGCCAGGATAAGGCTTCACAATTAGATGAATTCGCCGATCTATAATAAATATAAGCAAATGCTTTCGAGTATGAGTTGGGATTTACTCTGTAATAAAATTATTAAATAGTCCAAAATGGCCATACTTTTTGTATTCATGGGACGATACTCCTTTAATATCGTGCCAACCAAGTAAGTATTGTGAAAATAAACGAAATCGGTCCATGTGGGTTTACCTCTAACACACAAAATCTTAAATTTAAATATATACTTTTGGCCCGTAATTTTTTCTCAGTCAATGAAATTATTAAGTACAACCACTACATCAATTCAAAATTATTTAGAAAAAGTAGTTGTTTGCGAATTATTTTTTTGGGATTATGGAATCAACTGTTTAATTTTTTTCTTTCGTTTTTCTCATTAGGCAGCTCCTTTCTGAAGGGCAATTTCGATTGACTAACAAATTTATCCTTGCTTGAGAAAAAAAAACAGATAACTAAATAGTTCAATATTGGTAAATTTTTTGGGTGAACTAAAGTAAAGAGTATATACTTAATATTGCATCGAAGGTCCATTATTTAAATTGAAGGCTGTTGTTCTATTGGTTTTATATCATTACTCATTTTCAGGGAAGAAAGATATTTTACAAAAAATACCAAAGCGAGGGCCTTGGTCTACTTCGTCCATGCGATCGGAATTCTTTCAAGGATACAAATGAATGTTAATTAAATTTTTCATTGAAAAAACTCCATCAGCCCTTCGGACAAAACAATTTTCTCTGACGGTTTTAGCTATAGAAAGAAAGTAATTTCCTGCGTCAGGAAAGTTTTACAATAAACTTGAATTAACAAAAAAAAAAAAAAAAAAATGAAATTAAAAAGTGACTATTAAAAGCGGGGTTAGTCGTAAAATTCAAGGTAAAATAATAAAACTTCCCTGGATATTTACACTTAGGTTATTCTATCCCTACATGTTTCACAACTTTTTGGTGCCTTTTCAGGGGAACAGGTTGCATATATAAATCATACTGCCTCAACTTGAGGACGAGAACCTTCCACTAGTATGGGCACGTTTAGACTGATCATGATCTAAAATAATCCATTATGGCGGAATATTGTCAGCTGATCTATAATCGATATGTCATAAGTTCAAAATTTAAAAAAAGAAGAAATACAGTCTTAAAAATTCAAACCCTCTTACCCCCTCTCTCATATAAACATATTTTTATTGTTTATCAAATAAAATCAGTATACACATATTGAATTTCACTTTTTTTTATTTACAACTTTCTTTTTTTTTCTTTCTATTGTTTTTATATGGTCTAGTACGAAAATTCGAAGATTAAGAAAAGGGTTAACTGAATATTTTCTTTTTATAGTGTAGGTATTAATATTTCTGAGTTATGTGTCCTAAAATAATCAACTTGCTGAGAAATGTGAATAGTTTTTTATTGTAAAAATATAATTAAAAAAAATTTTACTGTTTCACAACAATGTAATAACCTTATGTATGATAATTTCGATTTTTTTAATGTAATTATTTACTCTATTTACTTGAAGGATACAAGCAAAATAAAGGGCCTAAAAACTTAAAGGCATCTACCCTTGTACGGGTCAGTTAATATTACGCACAAGTATTTCTACAGTGACCCAACTCAATATCGTTGTTTTTCAGTTATGACTATGTAAGACATGGTAAATATCTTTTTATCAACCATCAAACTTGTATGTACCTAGCTTCAGTGATTGTACGCCAGAGGGCACTTGTGTTAATGCTATTCCCCCTACATAGGCAAGAGTGACATATTTTCAGTTGAGTTTTATTTTTCGTTGTGTCACATAAGAAATACTAGTGCGATATGTTTTGGCATAAGAGTTCTGCAGTAATTCATAGTTGGTTTGTTCATAAATTTAAGAAAAGAGGAAAAGACGACCCGATATTCCATGTTGGACCTATCCTGTAGTGTTGGCCTGGATGGAGCTGAGACGGCATTTGACTATTTCATTATTTCTATCCATTTCTCCGGGGAGAAGAGCCCAAGGTCCCTAAATGGCTTATGCACAACTTTCACGCCACATGACTGGAATATTTTACCATTCCAAGAGGCGGAAGATCAAAGCGGATAATGTCATGGTAGCAGCGCATGCACCATTTTGAAATTCCCCACCCCACTTCTTATTCTGGTTACTCTTTAATATTTTCTCCATTTCTTTTGCGTTATTTTTCCACTTGAGAGTCACTAGATGTTGAAAGAGGTATATTTATTGGAACACTGCAATAATTTACGATCAGCTGGTCCAATTCTTATAAAATGCTTATAACAAAAATTGTAAAATATAAACAGAAAAAGTATTATCACAATATTAGAAAAATCAAGTATGAATCACAACTGAAAACCACGAGCAAAATCACATGTCCAAATGTTAAGTGCTTAGCGTGGCAAATTTGTCGACGATAAAATAAAATATACCATTAAATTCAAATCTTATAGCATATAAATTATTATTGGATTATGTATATATATATGAAATTTTATTTATAATTAATATTTCCTTTTAGCACTCTCTGAAGAAAAGTAGCTAATAAGGAAAGAATGTTTGAACATTTCCTTCAAATTTTTAACGATCTTACCTACTAGATACCAAGAATTATCCCCATTAAAATTGTTATATATATATATATATATATATATATATATATATATATATATATATATATATATATATAACACAAACCATACCCAAAATACTCCATTACATTTTTTTCGGTGCCTTGCAACTAGGGCTCTCTATAAGTTGCCATTCTTTTTAAACACCCATGGTGCAGTAGGGATTTCCATAGGATATGCAAAAAATCACTCTTCTACAGGCGGGCATCTATTCTCCCGCACGGGAATCTTAGGGTTATCCGTGACGTCAGTGAGACCTTTCATCACAAATATATTTTTCATTTTCCACATCTTGTAATATTGTATAGTTTCTTTTAACAAACAATGTTTAATACTTATTACACAATTACCTGAGGAACTTTATTGAATTAAAACCTTAAAATCATCCCCTGAAGCAAAATCTATTGTCAGATATTGTCTACATTGTGTGGATTTTGTAATTTTAGATAGTTTTAACGGAGATTAATTGTAATTCCCGCAGGTTTTGGACTTTGAAAGTTCAACTCTTTTATAAGTTGCCAGCAAAACTTTTCTCAACTCCTAGGAACAGCTCACTTCCAGTAACTTGATAACTCTTCGATATCCTGTTATTTCCTCAACTGTGCCCAATTAACCTTTTCAAAGTCAGATTTTCTTGGATAGAAGTCAGTTTTAAACATTCTAATTTCATTCAAAAGTTTGAAATAGGGGTCAATAATCTACAACTTTAACTTCCATTGACCTGTTTGTATTACATAAATCTTCTCGATGATTAGATAGTTAGCCGTCGAGGTGATAAGTAAAGATGGAATGGTTGGGATTCAGCTAAATAAACCTCAATATGATTTTGTTTTAAAAAATCTATATTTCGGACGTTTCGGCTACTCATTGGTAGCCTTCGTCAGCTAAAATGACAAAAAAAGAAATTAATACAGAAACAAAAAAAAAAAAAGTTTATAATTGTGATAGGTAACAGAACTATAAATACAATTAACTTATAAAAGAATATATCTTCTTAAATTCTTAGAATGAGTAGAATGAAAAAATAAATAGGTACAATAATTGATTTTAATAGTAATTGGTAACATTAATTGATTTTACAAAGAAATAAGAAACTACATACCAATGACAAATATAGTAGCTAATAGTAACATTAATTAATTTTACAAAGAAATAAGATACTACATACCGATGGAAATGCCGAGCGGCAGAGGAAGACCAAGGTTGGCAATTAAGTAACCATTGTGAAAGTGTCTAAGGAAAAAGGAATCTACTGGGGTATATGTAACTGAAAACAGCAGGTGGTGGGAGAAAAGTCGGTAAGGATCAAAAGGCATGTTTATGACATTTTATGACAGGAAAGGAGAAAAAGGTGTTAATGGAAGGATACCCAAGGGGCATGGGAAAATCTAGGTGGGAGGTCGGGAGAGTTTTTGGAAAATATTAGCGTACATAGGAGAAATGCCTTGTTTGTCAGTTTTGTAGTTTATATTGTTTTTGTTTAAGTTTATGTGTACACATTCCGAGATCTGTAGTCATTTTTGTTTCGTTGTGTAGAAACAATTTTCGTGTCGTCGAAGTTAAAAGTGTGTTTTTGCGTAATGGCGTGTTTAGCCAGTGCAGATTTATCTATTTCTTTATTAGTGATGGTTCGTTTATGTTGTGTAAGACGTGAGTGAATGTCATTTATGGTTTCTCCTATGTATACACCATTACAGGAAGGGGTTTGGCAAGGGACTTGGTAAACACAACGGTTGGTTTGTTCAAAAGGGATGGGATCTTTGAGTTTTGTATAGAGGGTTTTGAGTTTGTTGGTAGTTTTTAAACCAAAATTTAGGGAAGGGTAGGATTTTTTTATTGTCTTTGTAAGTTTATCAGTCAATAGGGAAGAATTCTTCCCTAACTCCCAGTTCCCAAATGTTCCGATCTCTACCATTTACACCTGGACTGACTGATAAACTTACAAAGGCAATAAAAAAATCCTACCCTTCCCTAAATTTTGGTTTAAAAACTACCAACAAACTCAAAACCCTCTATACCAAACTCAAAGATCCCATCCCTTTTGAACAAACCACCCGTTGAGTTTACCAAGTCCCTTGCCAAACCCCTTCCTGTAATGGTGTTTTGTTGTAAAGTAGGATCTTAAGGTGTGGCTATCCAGGTCAATGAAAATAACTGCCTGAGAATCCAAGGCGTTAGCTATTGGATCAAGGAAAGACCCCCTGATATGTATATTAAAACCAACTTTTTTTTTTGTATTCAGGTGACGTTCCATGGACTAACTGGTAGAATAGAATTCACAGAGGGGCGAAGAAGTAACTTCAAGATGGACTTGCTCAAGTTGAAGCGAGAACAGCTGGAAAAGGTCGGGGAGTGGACTCCAGGAACAGGACTGAACATCACAGACAGCACGGCATTCTACGAGAACACCGCTCCAAACATCACACTCATCGTGATGACCAGGGAGGTTAGTATCATCACTTATCATTCATCAGATTAAATCCAAAGCTTCTCGCGGGCGTAGAATCACGAAAGCAGGAATGTCGCAACGTCAATGAAAGAACTTTTTGTATAATGCTTTTGGAGATAAACGGTGATTGGGCAAACCCATTTATTTTTACTATAGTCTAGTATTACCATATTATCACAAAAAGTGTAATGATAAAATCAGCCCAGTAACGCCCCACGAGTGGCCAGTTGGGTAGATACTGTACAGGCATCTGATTCTTGACCATACGGCACACTTGAAGAGGTAGTGTGGTCAGTAATATGCTCCAGCTGCCTGATTATTCCATCTGCAAGTATCCATTAATAAATTAATTAAATTCTCGGTGAACACTAGGGACGGCACACAGTGGGGCCAAATGAAATTTCGTGTTTCAAAAAAGGCTAAATCAACCAATTGCTATGCATGCTTTTTAAAATGAAAGCTGATAAAATTTAGAACAACTTTGCCTGGCCATATTTTTTTTTCCTTGTTTATTAAATTACGAGAAAATAATTACCTAACGAAATTTTACAATTGAACATAAAATAATATTATTATAATAATGTTAATTCCTTTGTGGTTTTGCTTGTCCCTGAACCCCTTGAGTCAGTTGCTGCGTGATAGTAGGTACGGTTACCGGATAAATGACCAAGAAACCAGGATATCTCACAGTCTATACATGGACGATCTGAAATTGTACGCAAAGAATGCTTCCCAACTGGAGAGCATGATAAGCATTGTGCGAAATTTCAGTAACACCATTCGAATGTGCTTTGGTTTAGATAAGTGTGCTGTGCTACATGTTACAAAAGGACGCACAGTATCTACTGAAAACATAGCACTTTCAGATGGGGACCATGTACGTGAATTGGGGGAATCCGAAACGTATAAGTACCTTGGCATCCAACAGCACCTTAAGATCTGCCACAAAAATGTTAAGGAGGAGCTTAAAAATAAGTTTTTAAAACGGCTGCGATTAGTATTAATAAGTTATTTGCATGGAAAACACAAAGTAAAAGCTATTAACACCTGGGTAATACCTTCATTAACGTAGAGTTTCGGTGTGATAAAGTGGTCATATACATCATTACGGGATTTGGATCGACTCATTCGAACTGAAATGACTAAAGCACGCATGCGCCATCCAACATCTTCAATGGCAAGGCTGTATTTGCCAAGGAAAAAGGTGGCCTTGGCCTCATCAATATTGAACATTTATGTAGATCTCAAGAAAGTAATCTGAGGCATTATATGAGATCGAGTGAGAGCCACCTTTTTAAGGAAATCGTTAAATTGGACGAGAATTATACAGCCTTGAAATTAAAGATAATTAATGAACCGGATCTAAGGACAGACTTGGATCGCCTTTCTGAATGGCAAACGAAAGAACTGCACGGGCGATATTACAGTCGTTTATTTGATCCGGAGGTGCAGACGACGTTGTCGGTAGCATGGTTGACTTCTGGTCGGCTATTTTCAGAAACTGAGGGTTTCGTGATAGCCATCCAGGACCAAGTAATTGCAACACGGTCCTACCGACGACACGTTTTAAATGATATTAGTATTTCGGACAAGTGCAGATTATGTAACAAGGCGTATGAGTCGATTCAACACGTGACGGCAGGCTGCGAAATTCTTGCGGGATCGGATTACCTTCGGCGACACAACAATGTTGCCAAGATACACCATCAAGCAATTGCAGAAAGGTTCGGCATTATGGAAACTACGGTACCGTATTATCGCTACGTCCCACAAAGACTTCTAGAAAATGATAGAATTAAAATCTACTGGGACGAAGCTATGATTACGGACCGAACTGTTCACCATAATAAACCAGATATTCTCATCATCGACAAGCATAATAAGACTGCTGATATAATTGATATCTCAGTGCCGAATGATGAGAATATCCGGAAAGCATATGCCGAAAAGCTGCGAAAATATCAAGACTTGGCCATTGAGTTAAAAGATCTCTATAAATTAGATTCCGCTAGAGTTACTGCAGTTATCATTTCGACCAATGGTTTGATACCGAATACTACAGTTAGTGCCACCAAATATCTGAAATTGTCAGAGGAACACCTAATACTATCCCAGCAAGCAGTTCTACTCGACACAGCTAGAATCGTCAGAAAATTTCTTAATTCCCATAATTAAAAAAAAAAATATATTTAAAAAAAAATATATAATTCTTTTTACTGGTTGGAACTACCCCCCAGTAAAAATATTCTCCAGTAATCTGAGAGACCCCACCCCCATGTTAATTATTATTATAATAATTATATAATGTTATTTTTCATCTAACTTAATATGAGCACTGATATCATTGAAATTAAACATTAAAATCCTGATTAGACTTGAAAATAAATTATACTTAATCTTTAAAACGTAAATTTATCTTAATTCAACAATATTAATTAAAATTATGTGATTTTTGAATAGTTGGAAAATAGATTTTGATTTTTTTCAAGTCTAATCACTATTTGTAAGTTTAATTTCAACGAGATCAGTGCTGATGCTAAGTTAGATGAAAAATAAAATATTGTTTTATATTCAACTAGCTGACCCGGCGAACTTCGTACCGCCTAACAGTCGATTCTTTAATTTTTTTTTAATACTTATTCTGCTATTTGGGACACCGGGTCAGCTAGTAAGATAAAAAAAAAAGAAAAAAGAAACTTAATAAGTCAACAATTACATTATGTCAAAAAATAAAAATTATAAAACACTTAAAATTCTTTTAATAGCCACTAAAAAATCACAATGAAAATTACAGATTTCTTATTATGATACCGACTTGTTATATTTCATTTTACTTTTATTTATTCTAAATTAAGTTTCATTTTTATTGTAGTACTTTACGGTACACGATACCGGTCTGAGCAGATGGTTTTCCAACACGGGAACAGGCAACATACAATTGACCATGCGAGAAACATGGGTTTTCTAGATTAATACCACAAAGACTTAATGACTGCCCTGGGATTTGTTTATAGTCAAACTGAGTTCATAGGTCCAATAGCAACACAGCTGCAGGCACTGTAATGAATTCACAGCAACTCGATTCAAACATGCACCATTATTAGTCGAATGTCGCGCTACACGGGCCTGTCTTAACCAAATTCTTTCACGTTCATTGCGATCTTCACGTTCCTGGGCAGTACGATTAGATTGATAATTAATTTGATTCATTGCATTTCGGGTTATTCTGCCTAAATATGACTGCAGTCTTATAGGAGGCATATTTAGTAAGTCACAAACACACAACAATTTTCTAATATTATAGATGCACAGGAAATAGACCTTTATATTTCAAGTGACATATTACCACAGACAATTTACATTTTACCATAGACAATTTGTTTTTGAGTAATGTTACCACCGTATAAATATACGTTGGTATATTTCCCCTCCACTAACACTTAAACTTTAAGGTATGTTATTAAATTTCGAATTGACCTTTAAGTATTATTACGAATCTTTTGTATGGGAATATAGAAAAATGGGGTCTTTTTGACTTCGTTAACGCAAATATAAATTTATTGAAATTGCATTATTAACATGTGATTCTATTGTCACCTAGTGATTACTTGTTCATAATTATTTAAATTTTAACGTCCATTATTATGAAATACGAATTTTAGGACGGGTTAACTATGGGTTACCACCCTTTCTAGCCAGGATCGGGCTGATGCCTTTCCTTTTTTCTAAAGAAAAGCCACCACCCTATAGTGGGAATCGAACCCACGACCCTTCGCACGGAGTGTTAAATTCTCAAGCCTCAACACTCACTGCTACCGGGCCTCCACATGTTCTTATTATAATTGTTATAGTGAATTTTTGCTTATAGACAAATAACCTTATACGTTAACTGTTAAAAATATTATAATTGAGAACATATGTTTTTATTTAAAAATGAATTTGCGCTAAGGAAGGGAAAAAGACCCGAAAAGTGTTGTTTTTAGACTTTTTCAGGCAATTTTTTTAATTTTTCTCTCTGTAAGAACCATGCTCGTACTTCAAGGAATATTATAAAAAAAGAATAAGCGAAATAGGTTCGGTTGTTCTCGAGATTTGCGCTTACCAACACATTTAGCGATTCATTTTTATATAATAGATTGTAAAAGTTCATGAATTATTTACACGTAATTTAATCAACAAGAGAAAAAAAAAAAAAAAAAACAACGATCTGGCCAGACAAAGTTGTTCTAAATTTTATTAGATTTAATTTTAAAAAAATGCATTTAAATAAGTTAAGATTTAGAGGGTGTAGACTTTTTTTTTTTTGAAACAAGAAATGTCATTTGTCCCCAGTGTGTGGCAGGCCGAATCCTACCCACGAACGAAGACACTAGAAGATAAAATCTTTAGTGCGTCCTAGTCGTTAACCTCCTATACGTTAGAAGATACCTATAATGATTGTCCCTTGAAGAACATGAACTGAATAATTACTACTACTGAAAAAAAAAAAAAAAAAAAAAAATTGGGGTCTCCCGTGGTCTAATGGCTAGCGCCTTGGATTCATAAGCGGGAGATGGTGGGTTCGATTCCCAACCTCCGGCAGGAATTTTATCATCCCACGGCTCGCTGGTAAAATTCCTCGCTGCACCCTGGATGTCGGCGCTAATGACCTAGATGTAGATGCGCCGTAAAAAAAAAAAAAAAAAAAAAAAAAAAAACTACTGAAAATCGAGAAGTACCTAATTGATTTTTTCGAAATAGAAAAAAAAAGTATTCTTTAAAGTGGCGAAGTTCTGGTCCAGACATAGTAATTTAACAAAGTATTTTACTAAGATTGTACTTTATAAAAGAGGATGAATATTTACAGTCATACATAATTGTGTCTGTGAACATATATACGCACACAAACAATATGTATACATATATATGTGAGTGTGTGTGTGTGTGTGTGTGTGTGTGTATGTGTGTTCCGAAAGTTTGCCAGCGACTAATATCTGCTCGGGGCCACTGGCTTCGCGCAAACACCGTGGTCAAAAACAAGTTTCCTCCATAATAGTACATATTAACCCAACATACCCCGACGATATTTAGAGACAATAATTCATTGTATTCAATGAGGAGTAATTCCTCCTCCAAAACATTACCTAATATCTAAAACTATCGTAATTTTCTGAATTGGCCTCGCTTGTACAGCGAAACCACCGACTGAAGATTAAAATCCCTGTCGCCTTGGATACGGAGCATCAATAGGTAAGTAAATAAATTCTATGTGAGTCAAGAAAGAAAAAAAACAATTCATAGTAATTTACTTACGTATAATTAACCCTGGATTAATATATGTAATTCGTTACAAACTAACTTCGTGAGCTAAATCAAAGGAGAAGTGAACACAGCTCATTAATTTCTCATAATACTGGGGAAGCGTTGCATTTTCTTTTCCTCGTACATTAATTCATGTATTCTTTTCATAATGGGGATCCTGTGCCTTTTCGTTAGGGTTCTTTACTAGGGTGCTCTTCAGTCCTAAGGATAAAAGCCATGCTTTATCTTTTATAATGGCAGAAACTCAACTTAGCTCTTTTAATAATTCAAAATTACTTATCTGTTAAAAATTACATGATAAACACACGGCTTTTAGCATGGACTACGCTTTTATTATAGAGGGTGAACTACCAGAGAGTATCTCAAAAATATGCTCTAAAAATCGTTTACAACGGTGTTTTGTGAAAATATGGCACATCCCGATGTACCATCCGTATAATATTGATTGGTGACCTCAACATGGATATCAGCGATATGTCCTTATCGTGGATAAAACCTTTGGCCTACATGCAAGATGAATTCTATTGACCACTCGTGGAGAAACTCCCATCGATTTTATTTTCATATGCTATATCGTAAAGATTAATTCGAACAATTATGTTATCTACATTAGCTATCAGAGATCTGTTTTGTCACTTACATTGAACTATTGTATTGAACAATTAATTGAGTTGAATAAATAAAACTTGTAATTATCACAAATTTGCTACTGGAATCAAAATACACATTAATGTATATATATAGAAAGAAGATGTATTTTTGCTCCCAACATTTTCATTTTTCTTAAAATGTCTCCCAAAAACATACATCCCATTCCATCGGAAACTCCATATTTAGGCTCCTTCGGTAAATATAACTAACCAAAATGCGTTAGGGTGACTACCCTGAACATATTACACCTAAATTCTAAAAACATTGAGAAGAAACATATACCGCGACAGCCAGTTGATTAGTAGTATAGCTCATTATATTCCTGTCGTTGGAAGAACATGTTTACACATTGTTGGTTTAAATTAAATGCTTTTAAACACAAATAACAAAGTTTTCAAATAAGCAATTGATTCGTATTTTAACAGCCAAAGTTTAGCCTTAAATTGTAGATTATGAGCACTGCTATATCCATCCTTCAGGTCATCGCCATGATGCTACATGGTCTTGGAGAGAGAGTTTCTTACCTTGTCGAGATCCAATTACAACTTCCAGTCTCCTCTTATAAAGTTAGAATGGTATTTTCGGACAAAAGGTTGCTATCTCCGTTCACAATCGAAGAAACAACGAAGTATTGAATTCCGAGCAAAATGTTTCATTTTAATAATTTTTTTTTTTTTCCATTTATTCTGAAGATTTGTTTGGACTGTCTTTAATTATTAGGTACTAACCAGCGTTGATGAAGGAGTCCTGCGTGGATTCAGTTAGGTACGCTTATCAGTAATTCAGGGAAACAAAATAAAAAGTCCGACTCGCAGGAACTGCAGCATCTTAGCGCGGGTCCGTTCATGTCCCTAGTGCCATTTGATAAGCTAACAAATAAACTTATTTTTTTTATATATCTCGTGAAAATTGTCAAAATCCTCTCGAACATCTCGAATAAAAGTGATATTAAGGCGTCAGGGACACCGACAGTAGCTAACTTTTACACAGAAGCGGAAATTACAGAATCTGGCTCTCATTCTAAAGCAAAGCTCTATAAATCAATACAAAATATGCCTAATAAAGCCTTTCTAGAGGATACAGAAGCATGGGCGTATATGAGGGGGGGGGCTGAGGGGGCTGCAGCCCCTCCCGAAATTTTGAATTAATGATAAAAACTTCTCGTAAAACCATAAAAAATAAATTAAATAAGATCACTTAGTTCATAAAACATATTTTATTTTACGTGTAATAGCGTTTTAGTTGCCTAAAACTATTCCAAGCTCTAAATATTTAGTATTCCATACTCTGGAAATGGTCTCAGCCCCCCCCCCGAAATTGTTTTTATATACGCCCATGCAAAGAAGAAGTACACAAGATTGAGTAGAATACCCTGCCTAATATAGCCTATATAAAATAATATGCCGAATAAAACCTATCTAGTAAATACACAAGGACAAATAAAAGTCTTGACGAATAACAAGTCAAGAAAAAAAACTTTATTTAACAAAATAAAACAAAGTTTAGTTGCCCAACTACAATAGAATAATATACCTAATTAAGTCTATGGAGTAGACACAAATGGACCAAAAACAAGTCTTGTGGAATATTGTTTTTTTTCTAATTAAATACTTTTTATCAATATTTAGTATATAACCTTTGTTGAAAACTATTGATTGCTAATTGATGAATCGGTTTACTACTAAGTATTCTTTATGAATATTTAGTATATAACGTATGTTTGGATCTGTGTTTTTGGGGTGCTCTCCGCCTAGGCTTTGTATTTGTGTCGGCAGATACCTGGGGTATATTTACAGCTCTTGAGGATTAACTCTTAGCAGGTAAATTTCCTGCGGCCCCCTTGTATTCTACGGGCATTGAACCGCCATATCGCTCATAGTATCTAACCGTTGTGAAGTTTATTTTTTGGATTTAGGACTTAATATACATATGTAGACTAAATCATAGCAAGAAGTAATCCTCCGTCGTCGGTTCTTAACTATGTAGACTCGCTAATGGTACCCAATCTTAGACACATCGTATTTAAAATCCACAGCAAAAACACGACATTTCATCAGAATCCCCTGCTGAATAAAACTTATACAGAATAATATGCTAAATAAAGCCTATCTACTGGATAAAAATAGAGGAAAAAAGCCGTTCGTGGTGGTAGAAAATCTTAAAAGTATTTCGCTCAGAAATCTCCGAAATATTGTCACTAATTTTACGTATCCTGTTTTATAGCCAAATAGATTTATATTCTATAATCAATAAGAAAAACCTACTAACAATAAAAAACTATGGGTAACAGATGAAAATAGGGAATACCAAGAATAATTCTAAAGAACGAAATCAACACCAGTACTGTAATCTAGATATTCATACGGCATCTTCGAATTCTAACAAACAAAATATTGATTCTAATTATACGTATCCTGTTTTATTGACAAATACATTTGACTACTATAAGCAATTAAAAACACTAGGGAATATGCCAAAGAACTCGGAGTAGGAGCCTCGACAGTTTCAAGACATTTGAAGGAAATCGACAAATCCAAAACTGACATTTCATACGGTACAGCCTGATATATTTTTAACAATGAATTCTTTTTCTTATTTTAATTAATCTGTTTTATTGTCAAAAACATTATCCAACTTTAAGCAATTAAAAAATAACAAGTAATAAAAACAAACAAAAAGAACCGAATAAACGAAATCAATTACTTCAAAGTTTAAGCACTTATTTCTCCGATTGACATAGCCTAATCAAAAATTGTTTCAGAATCTTTTTTGTAGAACATTTAGTACGCTTTCGCATGGTAACCCTCCGTTTACCAATATTCCTAACCGTCTTCGAGATATTAGGGAATGTATACGAAGTTCCCAAAACATTTCATGTCTGTTAATAAAATATTTTATTCTAATCCTTCCTTAGCTCCAAACGTAACCAAAATTTTAACATATTAGTGTTGATGAAATTCAAACATGCAGAAAATGTTTCAACTGAATCCCACAATTTTAAGTATCAAAATCAAAGACAAAAAGAACAGTTCGAATAAGCGAAATCAATTACTTTAAAGTTTTAAGCACTTATTTCTCCAATTGACATCACCTAATCAAAACTTTCATTAGAGCCTTTTTTGTAGAGCATTTAGTAAGCTTTCTAATGGTATTCTTCCGATTCCCAAATTCTCAACTTTTTTCGAGATATTAAGGAAAGTATACAAAGTTACCAAAACTTTTTTATGTCTGTTAATAAAATATTTTATTCTAACCCTTCCTTAACTCCAAACGCAACCAAAATTTCAACATATTAGTTTTAATGAAAGTAGAACATGCAGTAAATGTTTCAACTGAATCCCATGATTCTAAGTACCCAAACCAAAAACGGCATTCAAAAATTATTTTTTCAGTTTTCTCGAAAACGGTTAAAGCTATCGCCTTGAAAATGGTTCCATTCGTTTTCCTAGCCCAAGAAGCCTATAAAAAGAGTACTTACAAGCTTATGAACTCAAAAACGTAAGCGTTACGATTTTTTTGCGCGAATTTCGCCCCAAACGCCATCTTCCAGTGGGCGGATTTTGCTGGTTAACGAACTTGACCTTTCAAATTGGACGACAGATTTTTGTACCAAATTTCATCAAAATCGGACCATCAGGGAAGCCAGAAATGAGCGAACAGACAAATATATATATATATATATATATATATATATATATATATATATATATAAATATATACATATATATATATATATATATATATATACAAATTTGAACCACCGTTATTTTCGGTTTCTAGGGGTTCTGAAACGCGAAATTTTCTTGTCGGCACTTCCGGATTGTTTCATTGTATCAACCTTATAAGCGGGGTTCCTCCCTATGGGGGAGGGAGGAACCGCGCTAAAAAGTGGTCTGTCCCAAAGACACCATACTTATATTCCCAAGTGTTTCGCCACGCTAAATACAAATCCACAGTCCGTTTGAAGGGCATTTAAAGTTAAAATTTCGAATGAAGTCTTTTAAGAAGAAATAACTAGAGCTTCGGGGTCTCCCGTGGTCTAATGGCTAGCGCCATGGATTCATAAGCGGGAGATGGTGGGTTCGATTCCCAACCTCCGGCAGGAATTTTATCATCCCACGGCTCGCTGGTAAAATTCCTCGCTGCACCCTGGATGTTGGCGCTAATGACCTAGATGTAGATGCGCCGTAAAAAAAAAAAAAAAAAAAAAAAAAAAAAAAAAAAAAAAAAAACTAGAGCTTCGATGGTTTTGAGGGTCGCTGAATTCGAATCTCGGGTCTGTTTCACCCCATCAGCGCAAAACCAAGGTAATTTCAAGGACGAATATGTTTATTTTGCAAACAAATTAATTTTTGACTGCAGATTCTAAAAGAGCGAAAACATTTACGTCCGAACATATTTTTTACTTTTTTTTCCCCATTGTAGTCCTCAAGGTCATTTACTTAAAATAATTAACTTATATAACTGTAAGAACTGGAGGGTTCATAAAGTAATCTTGATCTTACACTTGGGATCTCGAAGAAAACAAAAAATAAAATACATATTTTCCGTTCGTTAAGGATCTTTACTCTTAAATTCACTTTTCGAGAAAGAAAAAAAAAAAAAAAAAAAAAAATTGATATGACCTTGACTCGAAGCGATTGAACAGACCCAGGGTTAGAAACGCTTCTCTAAACTACTTTTTTAATTTTTTTGTGCCTGTGTAATCAATACTGCAAAAACGCTAATTATTAAAGACAGACCACACGAATCTCTAAGTCCCGTGATGCAAAATTAGGTTCCTTGGTACCAAAATGCTCACAATTTAGTGGCCTATAACATTTTTTGTGTAACTTTTTCCTCTAACACAACATGTTCAGAAGTTACCGGGATTCGGAGTATGAAAAACGTGGGTTAGCAGGGGTTTTAGCTCTAGCGTCTAAAGAAAGCGTTTCCGAACCCATATTGATATGAACTTTGGTTCTCAGAATCAAATTTTTTATAAGTACCTTGTAGCTTAAACACTACTTTGGGACCACACTGTATATGTTTGTGTTGTAAATTAAATAATGACCAGTTCTATCAAGTATCTTATCTTCGTTTAGCAGGCTGCACACGGCCAGACAGGCCTATCAGTTAGGCCTGAACAGTCCGCCTGAACGCCGGTTGCCTGAACGTTTATATATTCCGGCCGGTCTGTCAGTTAAGACTGTTCAGGCGGCCGTAATATAAACACTTTCAGGTGCCCGGCTTTCAGGCGCACTGTCTAGCCTGCTTAAGGCCTTATAGGTCAGTTACAGTCCACGAGTAAGGCAGATGTTGTATAGGTATCTGACACTTGTCCCTCCGGCTCACTAGATAGTCTGGTCAGTACTATGCCTCGACTAACTGATTTTAACCAATCAACACCCATTACAGGAGAGGTGGACCTGTGGGTCCCAAGAACGCACTAAACTAAGAGACTTGGCTCTACCCCTGATCTAACCTTATATATATATATATATATATATATATATATATATATATATATATATATATATTCATCTGTGGCAGAAGGTCAATTTTATAATAACACACTTTCTTTCTTCTGTACTTTTTTATTAGGCTTTACATGTTTCACGTCGCTGTGACGCCTCTTCAGGAGCACTTAATCTAAATAAAATAAAATATGGTTACAGCCTATTCCTTAGAGAACCTTCCGCAGGTAGGGCCACGTCTGGACTGATAAGATTAATCATGTCTACTGGGTATAATCTTATCAGTCCAGACGTGGCCCTACCTGCGGAAGGTTCTCTAAGGAATAGGCTGTAACCATATTTTATTTTATTTAGATTAAGTGCTCCTGAAGAGGCGTCACAGCGACGTGAAACATGTAGAGCCTAATAAAAGAGTACAGAAGAAAGAAAGTGTGTTTTTATAAAATTGACCTTCTGCCACAGATGAATATATTGAAAAATAGGGTCACTGTCTTATAATATATATATATATATATATATATATATATATATATATATAATGAAGAGGATAAATTACAAAAATAAGCTAAATCGGTACATAAATAGGGACAGGAATCCCCTAAAATTGTGGATTTGAACTCGAAATTTATTAAAAGATTTCTTCCCGCGATTTGCAATAAAAAGAAAAACGAACAAAAAGTAAAATTGAAGTATGAATTAACAAAAACATGAAAATTGTATGGAAAAAGGGCTATTCATAAAGGTAAATTGGGAGGTTAACAGGCTCTTGGTGAAGAAAAGTACTTGAGAACGGCAGAACCGTTATTACTTTGTAACCTTAAAGACCTAACTGTGAAGATTTTTCTTTAGGTTAGTAGAAGGCCCAGTGAAACTCGGAGGGTTTTAAAGTCTGAAAGTAATTTTCATTCATTATTTAGTGCTCTTAATGCTAAAAAACTCACATTTTTCTAAACGTTCTTTCCTTTTTATTTCTTTTTTATTGTTGTTTTATTTCGGCTGTTTTTCCTAGTTAAGTAAGACGTAATTAAAATTGTATTTTTTTTTTAACTCACTTAAGACTGGGATGTAGTTCCATCGCTGAAGCAATAGCTTTTAACACCAGCAGTAGGATTTTAGCAAAAAATGACGTTTCGACAGAGCTCTAGATTTAATAGTATTCTTTGCCTCTCAAATTAGCAAAATATTTCAAAGGGAATATATAGGTAAGCTCAAAATCTCAAATTCGGGACAGCTCGGTTATAGATAATTTATAGAGAAAACACGCTAATTTTTGAGATGCAAAAAAAAACAACATTTTTTTTAAGTCGGAAACGATCAAGGCTGTGAGTTAGTGAATTCATGACACTATGCATGAGTCTCAGTAGATAATCATAGTACACTTAGTTTATTTGGCCCATTTTTTCACCTAAAAACGTTTTGTGTTATTATAGTGTCGAGGTGGAAAGCAGGAATAAAGAAATAAATGATTAAAAAATAAATTATTCTACAAGTAGACTCAAAATTAATTATAGGCTATTTGTATATATTTGGCTCCTTAACACTAGATTTACCAGACCAGTCATTTTGACTGGTCGTGCAATATCAATTCCTACTATAATGTAGCTTTAAGTAGAGATACATTTAATGAACTTAATGTTACTTTATATGTGTTAGTAAAATAAATTAAATACATGTGCGAACTTGTCAATTTATTTTGCATTTTCAGAGGGTTAATTTACGTCGCATCGAAATATTAACAATTGGCGCTGGGCTCTAAAGGGTGCCACCCTTCCTAAACAAGTGAAGGATATTATTTCAATGAGCCCACTGATGAAAAAAAATCAACCTTCTTCAGGCGGGATTGGGTACCTTAATTTAACCCTTAATTAGTGGCGTGCTTTTTCTTCCATAACTAATTGTGTCGTGGCCCCAGTTAAACAAACTTTAAATTGATTTTTTTGGGGGGTAAAGTAATTTAAATAAATAATAATAAACAATAATATTTATTGAAATACAAAGATTTTAAAGGTTTAAAGGTCGAATAAACAAATACATTCGGGTCAATATGACCCGACGCAACTAATTAAGGCTTAAAAAAATAAAAAATCAATTAGATCATTCGCATATCAGCATCCAATACTAAACAGGATAGTTATTTAAATTCTGAGATGGAAAAATGTTATAAATCCTTTTGACGTATGGCTTTGAGGTCAGTTCATATTTTTCCGAATTAGCAAAAGGACAGGCAAGAAAGAGAGAGAGAGAAGAATGGTCTTCCAATTACTCGATATTTGCTGAACCCAATATGCTTGTTGGAGAAAAAAATGGTTGTAAAAACAAGATCCTTAGTTGAGGAGTAAACAATATACCAATAACAAGAAACGGTGGAAAGAACCTTAAATCTGACAAATAAATGGTTAAGAAACAATGTTTCAACAAAGATACATGTAAGATAATAAGAGACGTAGTATAAACAAACACCTTTATTCAAGCATATTACATTATTACAGGGTACTTTTAGTAATCACTATTCTTCTTCTCAACAAATATTAAAATTTTGTTTGAATTTAAGTTGCCATTCGTTCCACACATAGTATTCCTTTTCTGTCGTATATTTAATACAAGCCCCTGGTCATCTAGAGAGAGGGTTTACTCCGGACGCAACACAATGCTCATGTAAATAAAAAAAATGTTGTGAAAATAAACTAAATCGGTCTTTTAGGAATGGGGTATAGGAAACCAATTATTAATTTGGTCTTACCGCCCGTTATTTTGACTTCCTTCCAATGAAAATCGATAGAAATGAAGAATAAGTGTTGTAAAAAAAAAAAAATGGATTCATTATATGTTCGCATTTTTCATTATATGTTCGCATTTATTAAAGGACAAAATTAAATAAAAAGTTAAAATTAAGTCAGACATATTACAAATATATTTGAGCGCAACCATTATTTTTTTTTTGTGTTTAACTTTGCTTATCACCTTATTGCATCACAGAAATTAATGTAAATAAATGAACAATATATTATTCAATATTTATAAAAACATATTTTCAGCAAATAGTTTAATGCAGTATCGACTTAAAGAGTATTTTAAAATTAATTGTAGATTTACTTATTATTTCTTATAAAACTCTATATATAAGAAAAATATTATATTCCTTCTGTTAAGTTGTTCTTATTAATTATTTACCACAACAAATTCATGTGAATTGGACGATTTAATTTTAAGGAAGTCAAGTGTTAGTAGGGGTTTGGCTAAGTCCAACAATCAGATTTTTGTAAAAATCTAGATTTATAACTTTTTGGCATGCTCTTGGGCAGCCTTCTTCAGCAATGAATGCCTAGGGGAAGGAGGTAGACCGCAGTTATGTGTCCATGGAAAATATGTATCCTACAATATCATATTTTCACTATGGTCACTTAACTGCTAGCTTTGGTATTCCTCTATCCTTAGGGATTCATTGCTGAAAAAAGCTGCCAAAGAGCATACCGAAACGTTGGAAATATGTTTTTTTTTTTTTTATGAAAATATGATTGTTAGTATTATCCGAATCCCAGCTATTTCCTCACATCTTATCACCTCGGCGGCCTACTATCACCTCATTTTGATTTACTCTTTTCGAAGTGAGCGTCATTTTCATTATCTTCTTACTGGTATTTTCTTCCTCAACACGCTTCAAATTAAAAATAAATATATTCCAACGACTAAGTAAAAAGCGGGAATTAAAATTATGGTAAAATAACCACTCTATCTCCCTCACAAATGAAAAGAGCTTAATTAGAATTTCTTTTAGGGGATGAGCGCCCATAAATTATTCTTGTGTTTTTTTTTTGTGGATACTGTAATAAGAGTTAAAAAATGTATTAATCGAGTGAACCTCCGTAAATTTTCATGTTCTTTCCCTTGTTTTTATTTTTGATTAAGTGGTTCTCTGCACGTATCAGGTTACTTTATAATTAGATGAGAAAGAATGTGCTTGGTAATGTTGTATCATAATTGATGTTTATTAATTTTTCCTTGGCGGCTGGTGTGTCAGTTTTGAAAATCATTTTATACATTTATCAGTAGCATTCATAATATACTAGTTAATTAAGAAATGTTTTCTTGAAATTATCCTGAGTGGAAATCCCATTAAAACTAGTTGACTCTTATAAAACGACTGAAGAGAAGGAATTTCTCGTTTAATGCTTTTACGTGATATTAATACACATAAAATATCCTAATGATTTTAGTAAATAAAAGCTACTCCCTACCCTTTTGGATTTATGGACGACTGTAGTTAATAACACTGCGCCTTAGTGTATCTTTTATAACAAATGAAGAAACAATTTTCTCATAAGTCTTCATAAACTAAAGACTAGACTCATCAAAATATTAGTTCCTTTTTAAAATATATTTGAATTACCCTTAATTCTGAACCTAACTCTAAATATTTGGCCATTTACAGAAACTTAGTCATTCTTGATATAATCTTACAATAAATATTAGGTTGTAAAATAAGTTCGTAGCGTTTTTTACTGGTAATTTCAATAAAAACTTCAGGTTCTTCCTGTTTAAGTACGAGTGCCATCCTTTTGGATACTGCACGTATTTTGATTATGTACACATATGTATAAGACATTTTAAAACTTCAGGTTCTTGTAAATATTTGTAACCAATTACATATGATCTATTTTGATCTAGTCCATGTTGCCATCTCTCAGGTATTTTTGAATTCCTTCCTACTAGAACTTCTAAGATTTTTACGCTATGAACTCATCAATGTGCGTTTTGCAGTACTCGAGCAAATTGAAGCATTTCCCGTTAAGAAAGTCTTGAAGGACCCGAAATAAGTGAAAATCATTTGGGTCTAATGAATAGGGAAGGTAACCTGTCGGTTTTTGGGAGGGGCTTGTAACTTGGCTTTTTTTTTTTTTTAATATTTATTGTTGTTTTTTTATTAAATCCATTTATTAGTTAACGAAATATGGCAAAATTGAAAATAAATATGAAACTGAACAAACACTCACACACACACGTACATAAATTTGTGTGTTACAGTCAGTTTATAATATGACACGCCAACATGTTTCAATGTAATTAATCTCACTTTATCTCAAAAAATGGTGATCCTACCAATCTAATAACTCATATAAAATAAGACGACATAGTAAAATTTAGTGTGATGTACTCGCAAATGTAGCGTGAGACAAGAGCGTTTTGCAAACGCTGCTCTACGTCAATGTCAGGAACAGGTTCTTAATTTGGTATGTACTTGTTGCAACCTCGTAAAATAAATAAATAGTAATAGTAATTTTGTATACAACTATTATATTGAGCGAATCGCTTTGGCACCGCATGCTCATAAACATTAATAATAATAAACATAACTCAGGACTGCCGCGATGACCCAAGTTCAACTAGTTTCACATGAATGGCCATATTTTTTACTTGTCTTTAATTTATATATATATATATATATATATATATATATATATATATATATATATATATATATATATATTATATATATATATATAAAATAAATGCATTCAGTGTGTACCAAAATCTAAAGGAACAGATTATTTAGTATAAAAGATACTGAACATTAGCAAAAATTTTAAATTTCAAATATTAAATAATGTGATATTTTAAGGATGTTTTAAAACAATAGAGGATAGTGCTAATAACCATTGTAGTTAATAGTAATTAAATTTAGACAAAATTACAAACATACAAAAAGATATAAAATAATCTCTTAGCATGTTTTTACAATACTGTCATGATACAATTAGAATAGACCAGAGTCACTGGCAGTATTGCAATAGAGAACAAGGGGGCCGAAACATCTTATCTCCGATTAGGGATAATATATAGCAAGATATATATTATAAAGTTGTAATGTCTAAGTTGAAATTTATGCTCACAGGGAAACTTTCTTTGTCAAAGATCAATTTAAAGTTGTTTACGATTCTTTTAAAAAGTTAAACAGGCTTTTATATGTATTAGCCCTCAAGTGTAAAAAAAAAAAAAAAAAACGTATTTTTCTTAGATAGAAGATGTGAGACGGTGACACTAAATTTTCTAGCATTAGACTTTTAGAGGTTACAGTTTTATTTCTTTATTTATTCTGAATTCATTTATAGAGTACATAATGGATGATCAATAACATCAACAAATATTCAAAATTAAACTTATACATTTTAATTCTAATAATTCAGTAAACCGAGCTCCAATCTATAAAATCTCCTCAGCTCTACTAGTTTTTAGTACATTTGACACCTCTTCAAGAGCGTAAAATACTCCATGCTTACAGCTCATCTGTAGAAAAGGCTCTCATGTAATTAAAATCAGCTGTAAAAAGGCGGGAGGTTAAAAAAAACACACATTACTTCAATGGACTTCTTTACAATCGAATTTCATGTTGTACTCCATCAATTTGTATTTATATATACATACTTGGTTCTAAAAAAAATGGTCATTTACGGTTTATAGGTGTTATGATTTAAATGGCGAAATAAAAAATATTATTTTTCTTTCAGCTAATCGAAAACGAAGGCTTTAGTTTACAATTGTTTCATGCTTACAATAATTATAACTATAAAACAATTGTAAACTACAATTACTTTTGTAGTTTACAGTTGCTTAACATTCATCCAAACTGAGACTAAACAATTTTGGGCACGGTTATAATTTTGGAATATACAAAATTTCACAAAAAATCAAAAATGATATCAAGAAACATGAGAAGTCACGGACTCTCGTCTAAAAAATAAGACAATTTAGATTTTAGAAATTAAAAGTCAATCCATCTTAATAATACATCGCACTAGTATTTCTAAAGTGATACAACTCAAAAATCGGTTTTATTCACACCGTCATAGTTATGACTATGAAAGGCATGGTAAATATCTCTTTATCAACCATCAAAACTGAATGTATCTAGCTAGTAGCTTCAGAGTTTGTACACCGAAGGGCACTTCTGTCACCCTTCCTGTCTTAATCCTAAGGCCCCTACTTAGGCAAGAGTGTCATATTTTTAGTTGAGTTTTATTTTGAGTTGTATCATTTTGGAAATACAAGTGCGATATATCAACATTGAAATACAAATTTAAATTGCACTATTATCGAGAAAACTACTTGTTCTAGGCTTCACAGAAGCAACATCCATAGTAAATAGGGGAAGGTGTTGTACCTTTAACCACTTTGCAAAATTAAATTTATTTTTGGCTTTAATATTAAAGCTAAATTCATTTTTTTTTATTTCATTGTAGTTAGTATTCTATTGCTTATCATATTTAATTTTTTCAAGGTTCTAGCTTTACATTTAATATTTTTTATTATTATTTTAAAAAATAATCGTTTAGTGGTCAACAACATGTAGTTGTACCTTTGACCATGGGGAGTTGTACCTTTGACCATGGGGAGTTGTACCTCTGACCACCTTAAAACAAAACAGCAATGCAGAAAAAAAATTTTATTCAGTAATATTGTAATTAATTGTAAGTTTAATAAATACAGGACTAGGATGTAAGCATAATAAAAAAGCTATTATTGATATTATGTTATGCTTAATATGCTGAAAAATCCAGTCCAATCGATAAACGTTTTAACTGTCAAGCAGGCGCTAATAGCCAAGATTTGTTGATGCGCCGTAAAAAAAACAAAAAAAAAAACTGTCAAGCAGATCCACTAGCAATAGTAGAGTATGCAAGTTTAGCCACAATGTCTTCAACATCAATATCATACAAATTTTCATCTTCTCTCTTAAACTTGTGACATAAAGTTTGTTTTTCAAATATTGGATCTTAGACATTGGACATTTAATACCACAAATCTCTGCGACTAAATATGTAATAGTCTATTTACTTTTATTTTTAACAAGTATAAAATTTCCTTTTTCCAAATTATATTTTTCAAATTGTTACTGGTCATCGACATAACTCAGGACATTTGTCAGACGAATCAACGCCACTTTCTCCTGAAGAAATTTTTGTGCCAGTATCAGAATCCGAACTGTCATTAGAATAATTTTCTTTTTATTTACCACTTTTTTTTGGAAGGGGTTTATTTATATGTGGTGTCTTACGTTTAGGGTGGTGCTTTCGTTTTTTTTATTCACCTTCAATTATTAACTTTTCAGGAATATCTGTCAGGATACGAGGCCGTTCCCTTTAGGCCGGCCCCTATTTGACATTTTCCTTGCATGAGCTTTTCGATGAGGTCTTACAACTTCAACTGTAACGATGAGGGGTGATAGGTTTGAACTACTATACTGAGGATTGATAAAGTCATTGTGAACTTATTCATTTGTTATTTTTTAAATTCTTTGAACAATTGAAGCAACCAATATTAAGTACTTTTTAAAAATATGTAGCAGAAGAACATAAAAGTTGAATTATGAAAAAATTACTCAGGTGTGTTGTACCTTTGACCTGGTCAAAGGAACAACACCTAGTCGTGGTCAGAGGTACAACACCCTGGTAGTGCAAATTAAAAAGCATGCTAAAACTTTTAGGGTTAAGATAAATGAATTTCAGAAGCTACACCATGTTTATTATTGTAATAGCTACTTTGTCATGTGATTTCCATCTAAAAAGACATAATACAAAAAATATTATGAGGCAAAACGTCATCAATAAATAACTTACATTTTTATGATAGAAATGGATAAGTATTTTTTGCAAGAATCCTCTTTGACTTGAAAAATCCAAAGTAGGTTACACAAGCCCTGTAGTGAAGGAGCTAAACACTAATTACACCAAAATTTATAAAATGTTGCTACAACCCGCCACAGCCTCGGTGGTCAAAGCTACAACACCTTCCCCTCTATATATATATATATATATATATATATATATATATATATATATATATATGGACTGGAGTAGCAGATTAGTTTTTGAGATTTACCCCGACAAAGAGCAGTAGAGTGTGCTAAAGGGTGGGATATTGTTACTTTTCCCCGCTCCTAGACTTCAATTACAAAGCTGATGGTAATGGCAGACAATCTCCAAGGATCTACTCGGAAAATAAGATCTCCCCATTTCACATCCTCTGGAGAAATTTCCTGATCTTATACAAGATTACATAAACTTGTATAAGATTGTGACCGATAAAACTTAAAAGAAAAAATATATTTTAAATCTATAAGGTTGTTTGTAAACCTATTGTCAGTATCAGAATATCAAAATATTCTACCAGCTGTCTGACTGTATATTTGTTCTTTATACAAATGCACACCGGTTCACCGACTTTGAATAAAATTGGCACATAAACCATGTAGGTCTTGTTCCGGGGACTGTCGTAGGCTAGGTTAAAATCTACTAGGACTTACAGTTCGGAGGTCATAGTTCGAAAATTTGAACCCGAACAGTTACACATTTGCGTTGTTAGATTTTAATATTACTTATTTCGTTTTTATATTATTTTTTCTTTTCTAGATGCAGAAAGTAGTATGTGTCAATCAATTATTTCAGTCAATCAATTGTATGTGATTGATTTGTGGCTGCTATTGAAGTTAATTTCCCAAAATTTCTGAATTAATCTATAAGTTGATTCTATTATTATTAATCTAATTTGTTTGTTTTTTGTTTGTTTTTTAACGGCGTACAGTTAGGCCAAATGGCCAATAACCGCGAACAAATCAATAACTTTTGACCGGTTAAGTCCATCGAATTGTCGTTGGTCTCATTTGATTGAGAATACAAACATACATTAGAAAACATACCAATGTGAATAAATTTATCTCTGATAATTTGGAGCACCCGAAAATACCTGGTTCAAATCCCGCTAGATTCTAAGTTATTCGGAAAATAATAGGATTTTGTCAAAGTAATTGTACACATCTACTATATATTTGTCAAATACCACTCACTCACTCACTCACTCACTCATCTATCAACGCCCAGCCCAAACCGCTCGACAGAAAATTTTGAAATTTTGCATGGACACTCCCTATATAACGTAGGCGCTCGCTAAGAAAGGATTTTTTGATATTCGTCTTTTTAAGCATTTTTAGGGGGGTTTAAAGTTTGAGTTGGTTAGAGAAGGCAAGCCTAGGCAGCCTGCGTTGCTAGGTCGATAAAGAACAGCTGTTACCTTACATTATCTATCTCATAGTTTTATTTCTAATTGGAGACCCGATGGCCGTGAGGGTTAAGGCGTGAGCACTTAACGTGCCAAAGGTCGTGGGTTCGATTCCCACTAGGGGTGGTGGCTTTTCTTTAGAAAAAAGAAAAGGCATTACCTCTATCCTGGGTAGAAAAGGGTGGTAACCTATAGATAACCCGTCCTAAAATTCGTCGTTAATAATAAATGGACGTTAAAATTAAATTAAATTATTTCTAATTGAGGTTAATTTCCACTATGATGGCAGTCCTTGAATTACTAGAAATAAACTGTCCCTCATAGAGTTTTAATTGCGTTTCTTTTCTGCCTGTCCCCGTCAGATAGGCTTGCCATATCTTTGGAGAGTTAAACCGAGACACATTAATATGGGATGGGCATACCGGGGGGGGGGGGGGGGATAAAAACAGTACAAATTATAAGCAAAATGGTTGGTGAGTTTTAAGCCTAGGAAGTAACGGGAAGGGGTAATCCTGAACTGTTAGTCTACCCAAACCTTAAAAATAAGAACGGAACTTTTTTTGCTACTTGATTTTCTTAAAATATCCCTCAGCCAAATAGTAGTGTCTGGCAGTTGGCAGCGCTGTGCTGGTAGTTCCAGCGTTTTACAGTTAGATTACTTCTCATTTCTTTTTTCACTGTGAGCAGTAGTAAAAATGTTGATTGTAGAAAAGTAACCGATTTATAAAAGATTCTTATAAACATGAATTCATTACTTTTTACATCTTACAGCCTTTTCCGGGACATTGATAAAACCGGGAGGGACACCGAAACAATTGCAAAATACCGGGACTGTCTCAGTCAAACCGTAATGTATGGTAAGCCTATCCTTAGAGTTTTCCAGGTGAGGTAATAATATCCGGAACCGTTGCACAGCCTCCTCGCATATAACCTTGGTAATACTCGTAAATATATTGGGTGTTACCATATGACTTCTTGGAAACATAAACTTTTAAATTTTAACGCCCATTGAATAACATATAGTATGACGGGAACCGTGCTATAATAAACTGCACAAAATTGTAAAGTAACGTAATTTTAATGAAACATTCTTTAACGCAATAAAATAACTACTTATCTGCCGTGTCGAAGCACGGGTATTCAGCTAGTATTTAATAAAGCTAATAATATTGCGTGTAATTCTGCACTATTACTCATTCAACTCAGACAACAGAATGTCTTTGGCTTTCTAAATTTGTTCATCTGGAGCCTCGGCACTTAACATTCAAGTTTGAATAAAATGCGATACTATTTTTATCTTCGATTTTGATAAAATGGTGAATAAACATTTATTTATTTATTATAGTCCGAGAGCCAGTACCCGCTCGGTTCATGAAGTGTTTTATGCACCCTGAAATTTTGCTATAATGTGCCTCTTGGGTAGATAAGAAGGTAAGTATGTGTTTCTTGGAACACCAGATAAATAGAGTTTTATTCAGAAGCCAACTATGTTTAATGTAAAATTAAGACAATTTTACAACGAATAATAAATATAGAAGACACTTTTAAGGGGTATAACACGTAAAAAAATAACACTTAATTGTTTTTATTCTAATATTAAATGAGAGTTTTATTCGCGATGCCATTAAAACCGGAACAGCTGTACAAGATCATGTGAACAAGAACCAATGAGAGCGCAGAGAATAACCACAACTGCGCAGTGCTCTCCATTCGCTCTTACGGTTGCGCGCAGTGTATTGCAGTCTATCGTAGGCAACATTTATTTTTATGTTTACTGATAATTAAGCCCCACAAAAGTGTCTGCCCTTTTGTAATTATTTAAAATATGTTATGAAGACACTGTTTAAATCGCAGCGTGAATAAACACTTCATTTAATATTAAAAATTTACAGTTTAATCCCCTTAAAAGTGTCTGCCTTATTTATTATTAATTTTAAAATTGCCTTAATTTGCAATTTTTTTCATTAATAATAGTTGGCTTCTGAATAAAACACTATTTTTGGGCAATATTGTTTTGCACCTTTCCCCTAAGCGCAGTAACTGGTGTTCCAAGGTATTGTCCACTTACCTTCTTATCTACCCAAGAGATACATTATAGCAAAATTTCAGGGTGCATAAAACACTTCATAAAAAGTGCGTTGCCAGCTCTCCGACTATTATTTATTATGTTGTCGCGGCTAGGCGATTCAACATTTAATAAATATTGAATGGACATATATATATATATATATATATATATATATATATATATATATATATATATATATATGTATATATATATATGGAGAGGAGGAAAAACTTTATTGTACAAAAAGTTTGGTTGCCCAACTAAATTGAGTTGCTCCGTACACAACATGTTGATCAACCTAGTAGGTATTTTAAATTCAAAAAAATAAATAAATAACTAAAAATAAAAACGTTATATGAATTAAGTAAATAAATGAGAATATAGTATTAATAAAAATCAACAAAACGAGAAACGAGAAAAAAAAGCGATATTATATAAAATACTACTGATAAATGTACCAAAAAATTAAACAATAATTAGATTAAAAAAAAAACAAAAAAAAAAAAAAAAAAATAGAATGTTTCAGCCATATATGTGGCTTTGAATAATAGCAAGCGAGTCTACGAGAATAGATTCTGCTATTCTTCCTAGAATGTCCTCGCTGATTCCTATTTCCTGGAAGAATAAAGCAGTTTCCTTGGGAATGGTGCCTCGGGAGCCGAACCATAGACCTTTCACGGAGAATTCTCGGCTTCCATATGTCTCTCGGAACTTTTCTCTATAAAATGAGATGCACTTCTCATAGATGGCCTGCTTCTCTTTGTTTACAATTTCATTTTGATTTTCATTGTTGCCTTCATAGCGAATTGTTGGGTCTAAGATTAGAGCCGTTTTGTTTTTTCGTTGGAAGGCAACGATGTCAGCATATCTTGTGGAGCCTTCATCGTCGATGCTATATACCTCCTCGAAGCAGTCATACCCATTATCATCCAAAAGCTCCATGAGTGTATGCTTTACGTTGTGATGGCGACGTGTAACCAAAAGCATATTGTGGTCGCAACTTCCCAGCACATGTGCTGGCGTTTCTTTCTCTTTGCCGCATCTGCGACAAAGGAGACCAACATCCCTTGGTTCACTGCTAATGCCAGGAACTCCACGAAGCGGCGCATAGTTAATGTTAAGTTTTAAGGCATTTATCCATTCGGAGCCCGATAACACTTCCTTATTATAAATGAACTTATTGGCCTTGGGACAGTCTTTGAAGTGTCGGACTCCTATGCCCTGCCACTTCGAGTTAGCCCATTCAACGAAGGAATTCTCTCTTAAAGTCTGCCTCAGCTTCTTTATGTTCTGTATGTGGCTGATATCTTCCTTTGGAATTTTGAGCCTTTGGGCACATCCAAACGATTCCTCACCATAATTAAAAAATGTTTGAAATAATTCGTCGGAAACACCGTCGAGCTTTTGAGCAATAGACCAATGCTGCAACGGTGCTTCCCAGTGGCATCGAAGCAAGCCAAGTCCCCTGTATCGACGTGGTGCATACAGCATTGCATTGCAAGCATTGGCAGGCAGACCTATTATTGCCTTCACACTCCTTCGAATTATAACATCCACACCTTCCAATAAGCATTGAGGAATTTTAATGAGAGGCACTGTTTGGAATGGATAGGCGAGGCAAGGGAAAATATATTGATTAATGATGTTCAGTTTTTGATCTGGCTTTAACAAATTTGAGGATGTCAGTAGCTCTAAGTTGTTGGTCAATGTGCGAACTGAATCCTCCTTAAAAGCGATTTCTGAAGTGAAGGAACATCCTAAGTACTTTATTTGTTCACTATCACTGATGGACATAATATTTTCCCCGTTTTCAAGAAATAGTTCGTCCTTACAGAGAACCCCCTTCTCGACAATTATTGCTGTGCTTTTAGTAGGGTTTATGCTCAATCCTATTTCTTTGAAAGTCCGAACGATGACGTCAACTACTCTTTCAGCCGCTTTTCTACTACATGCCGTTACTGCTTGGTCATCAGCAAATCCTGTCAGGATGACCCTGTCAATATTTTCCTTCACCTCATAACCATAGCGGTTAGCGAATGTCGGGTCACAAATTTCTCTGTATAGATGATCGATGGCTGCTATGAAGAGAGTTGGCGACAACGGGCCTCCTTGGGGAACTCCTCGTTTGACGTCAATGAAGCTCGTTTTGTTTATGCCAACTTGTACTTGTATTTTATTGTTTGAAAGTAAGGAGGTGATGAGATTTTTCAGGTCAGACGATACTCCTTTTCCTTCCAAAGTTTTTACTATATGGGCATGGCCTATGTTGTCAAATGCTCCGGTAACGTCCAAAAATGCAACGACACAGTCATCTTTTCTTCGTTTACAAGTTTTTAAAACACCGTCGATAATGCGTGCATTGACGTGAGCACCTGGCAACCCTCTTATGAATCCCCGTTGACACCTGTGGAATAAAATTTGTTGCCTGAGCTCTTGATCCAACACTTTTTCTATTATTCGACGTACCACAGAGTAGACTGTAATCGGCCTCCATGAGGATACGTCCTTAGCTAATCCTTTGCCTTTGTATATTAGCACAGTACGTCCTTGCCGTAATGATTCAGGGACATATGACGTTTTCAGTAAAATCTCCATCATGTACTTAATGATATGAGATACATCGATCGCCTTCAATGTCCTGATTAAAACGCCATCGGGGCCAGGAGAAGTATCCAGAGACATTGATTTTATTGCTTTATGTATAGTCTTTATATCAATAGTTTCTAAATTAGGATTAGGTAATATGTTATCATATGATGGCCTAACCTGTGAATTACAATTACCTAAAACCTTTAGATAGTGTTCTTGCAGCTCCTTTACTTGTATAGGACATTGCTTCGGAGCATCTGCATTCATGATATGCTGCATAACCTTCTTGCGCCTATTGTAGTAATTGTACTGCGCGACATCGTAGTCATATTGCTCCCTTCTCTTAGCTCGAGCAGCTTTATTGGATCTCTGTGGGTTCGAAACCTCGCTGGCTCCCTTATCTTTTGCCTGGCTTCCTTTCTTCTTCCGTATATATCAAATTTGTTTTATGTCAACTTATCAATGTATGTTATTAGTACTGGTTTTGTGATTGTCAAAAAAGGTTTCAGTATTTGGTTGTGTGTTTACCGTAAGTTGGTAGTAAATGTAAGTATAATTTTTATTTTAATGGAATACATAACATCTTCTTTGTATATTAACGAACCTTTTCTCTCTTATTTTTTTCATTTTGATGTGTTGTTTCCAATTTAGTCATAGAGGTCATGTTATAATTTGTCAAGTACGTTCTTCAGGTAGTTAAATATTTGTCCTATATAATGGCTCCTATCACCTAGTAGCTAATATACAGAAAAAATACAGCCAATACATGTATAGTGTTACTAAACAAAACCGACTAGTTGGATTCTACTGGGAGAGAAGTGCTGAAAGGGAAGAGGTCGGACAGAGACTGATGAATTTAGGTAAATTAGCCAAGAGAGAGCGTTCCATCTTTACACTTCCCCTAACAAAACCTCTTGAATCCTTCTAATGTCTTCCATTTACCATTCCATTAATCCGATAGCTAAAGGAGCAACACCTTCTCAACCGCTCCCTTACTTACAGGACAACACTTACAATTAGGCATAATTTATTGATTGTTTAAGATAAATTGTTCAAGGATTCTATGGTAAAATCAATAGATATATTTAAAACACATAACAATAATTTGTTTAGTTAAGAATAATAGAAAAACAAATCTAATTTTGTAATTATTGCATCACCGCAACATGGGTGGGGGCTCTTAAATATCTCAAGTACACAATTAAGAATAAAACGTGTAACAAAACATGACAAACTAGTTAGATATCTTTAGAAATCCTACAAAAATTAAGTTAATGAATGAACTAGTTTTAAGACGAACATTGAGGCCTATAATATAAACAGTTATAACGATATCTTAATATACCTACTACTTTATAAAATTAGACAACTAAATGACTTGGTTAAAAATCGACAACACAAGCAAATCTAAATAAAAGAGTCATTTATAAAAAAAATTATCTTATTTTATATATATATAGCCACGCTGACGAACTTGTTCCCTCTCACTTATTTGTGCAATTCCAGCTTGGCCAGTTTTGGTTAAATGATGGCCACATAACGATCGGATGTACTATAAAATGACTGGCATTTGAAGATTCTGGTCCTCAGGCTAACGATTCAGGGTTATTATAAACTCTTAGCTGACTAATAAAGATCGGGTTTGTATGAACTGTATGTAATTTAAAGCGGCCACGGCCGTATGATAGTTACGGAAAACTGGCCAAGTTAGAATTGAACAGCATTACTCATGATTAGAAGGTAATCGGAGCCTAAAACTTGGCCAAATACTATGATATCATAGCTTTCATAGATAAACATTGATAGAGTTTTTGGGAGTGGCCTGGAACTAGGCGTCTTTTTTTAACTTTATTTGGGGGGGGATCAATAGTTTTCTTGGGGAATTTTGAAATGGCGCCGTCGATTTTAGGCTTTAGGAGGATGACGCGGGGACCTGAACTGTGTTTTATTTATTAATTTTTTTTTTTATTTTTTTTTTTTACGGCGCATCTACAACTTGGCCATTAGCGCCGGCTGTTTTATTATTCTTTCTACTTTTTAACTTGTCGGTATTTTATTTGTTGTAATGCCTTCCAGTATGATCATTCTTTCGAAATGCCCTAGTGTACCACCATGCACCTAGATATATATATATATATATATATATATATATATATATATATATATATATATATATATATAGGTGCATGGTGGTACACTAGGGCATTTCGAAAGAATGACCATACTGGAAGGCATTACAACAAATAAAATACCGACAAGATAATATATATATATATATATATATATATATATATATATATATATATTATTTTTCATCTTAGGAGGCATGGGGTCGTTAAAGCAGCCATCTTGTCTTCATACTACTTTATTTAGTCCGACATGTTTCGTGCATTTTTTTTTCGCACCTGTTCAGGGGCACTTCTTGCTAGGAAGTCCTCTCGTTACCATGTACTCTTTCTGGAGTCTGCCTTAATACTCCAGAGGGAGTATTATAAATTATTATATTTATAAATAAATAAATCGGATAAGAAACAAAAACGGAACGTGACCATTTCAGCAATAAAAAGGACAATAAAAGAAAACGAACAGAGGAGGACAGAGAACAAAATAAGACTAACCAGAAAAAAACTAAAACAAACCATGATGGACAAATTCATTATTACAGAACCGAAAAAACTAACGGACGTAGGTAACAGTAATATACATATTTGGGAATAACAGACAACTAAGGACAAAAACAAATCTATAGACAAAGACAACAATAGTGCAAAATGGTACAGTTTCACATACAATCCGGCAATGGAACATAGAATAAAATCAATTTGTAATAAAGCAGCGAATGTAACATGGAGATATAAAAATAAAATAGAAAATAATTTTAGTAATATCAAAATCAAAAGGGACAAACTCTTGACTAAATATAAGGTCTATTTGCTAGAATGTGGTAGCGCAAAATATATAGGAAAATCTGAACAAATTCTCAAAAAACGTATCATGCAGCATACAAAAAGTGTAGACGATCATTCACAATGTCAAACGGCTCTTTCAGAACACGCCACAGAAAATTCCCACTCATTTAATTTTCAGGAAGCAAAAATTTTAGATAAAGAACCAAACAGCCACAAAAGAAAGATTAAAGGTGAATAAAAAAACGTCCGTCTCGCATCATCTTATCGCGGTTCCGTTCATATCCCTAGTCTAATTTGTTTTTAATTAATTATTATAATGGCGTGTCAACCCTTAAGGTCACTAACGCCATTCCTTTGTGTAGTAAAGTCTTGAAAGGTCATGATTTACAATCTTACCTGGAAGGGTCGGCTAACACTAGAAATGGACCCGCTAGTGACAAGGTCTTGGAATCCTGGAAATCTATATTTCTAACAATAAATTGTTTTTGTTATTTTACTTAACCAGTTTTATTGTCAAATACATTATCCAACTATAAGCAATTAAAAAATAACAAGGAATAAAACAGACAAAAAGAACCATTCGAATAAACGAAATCAATTAATTTAAAGTTTTAAGCACTTATTTCTCCGATTGACATCGCCTAATTAAAGCTTTTTTCAGAACCTTTTTTGTAGAGCATTTAGCAAGCTTTCGAATGGTAATCTTCCGCTTCCCAAAATTGTCAACGGTTTTCGAGATACTAACGAAAGTATACAAAGTTACCAAAATTTTTTTTTTCTGTTAATAAAATATTTTATTCTAACCCTTCCTTTACTCTAAACGTAACAAAAATTTCAAAATATTAGTGTTGATGAAATTCAAACATGCAGAAAATGTTTCAACTGTATCCCATGATTCTAAGTACCCAAACCAAAAACGGTATTCAAAAACTATTTTTCCAATTTTCTCAAAAAAGGTTAAAGCTATCGCCTTGAAAATGGTTTCATTCGTTTTCCTAGCCCAGGAAGCATATAAAACGAGTACTTACAAGCTTATGAACTCAAAAACGTAAGCATTACGATTTTTTACGCGCAACTTTCGCCCCAAACGCCATCTTCCAGTAGGCGGATTTTGCTGGTTAACGAACTTGACCTTTCAAATTAGACGAAAGATTTTTGTACCAAATTTCATCAAAATTTGACCATTCTTCTGGGAGCTAGAGAGCGAACAGACAAATATATATATATATATATATATATATATATATATATATATAAATATATACATATATATAAATATATATATATATATACATATATATACAAATTTGAACCACCGTTATTTTCGGTCTCAAGGGGTTCTGAAACGCGAAATTTTCTAGTCGGCACTTCCGGACTGTTTCATTGTATCAACCTTATAAGCGGGGTTCCTCCCTATGGGGGAGGAAGGAACCGAGCTAAAAAGGACATCAAATACTTAAATAAAATCTTTCAGAACCTTGTAGTGCAGAACAGAAATGACTGTAGACAGGTTTACGGGGAGGAAGGTTAGGATACTAGTGTTTCATAACCCTGAGACGCATATTGCTATGCAATATTAAAATGACTTTATTATATTCGTACGTGATGGGATAAGACCATCGAATGTAAGTATACACATAATGATGTAAATATGTACTTGTTTCAATTAAATTATAGATGTATAATGTACAAATAATTTTAGGAAATACCCTTTGAGGAGGAGCAGAATAGCTCGAAACCGGTTAGGGTGAAGATAATAAAAAACATAAAGCGAAAGGTGTGTTTTTATGACCTATTGGCTACAAAAAACAAGAATATATATATATATATATATATATATATATATATATATATATATATATATATATTTCTATTATCGTGATCGTGGTCAAATTATGTGTGCTATTTCAACGGAACTTGATATATATTATATTTTGTATCAGAATGAAAAATATGTAGGTGTATATTATATTTTTTTAATTTGTTGATACCAAATGTAGTTGGAATGTATTAAGATTTGAAGAATCCTTTAAACATTCTTTCATCTGACTCTAATCTTAATCGATACCCCGATGGTGAGCTAAAAATAATGTTTTCACGTACTGCATCATTTTTTTACGTGCCTCGGCCTTAGAAAGCTTGAACATTGAGCCCATAAGAGAAACCCCCTTTGTAATCTGGTTGAAAAATCCCCGAGTAGAGAGGAAGAGGGAGAGATAAATAGAGAGAAAGGAGACGACTATAGAAGATAGAGATTACTACATTCTGCTGAAAGGAATCTGAGGAAAATTCTTCTGCCCAGACCTCCTCCCCCCTCTGCTGCCTTGAATACTCCTTGTTACTATACTTCGGACGGTGGTAATTCAATTGGGAACTAGCTTACGAGAAATCCGCCCTATTTCCCAGCCAGAATGAGAAATAAAAAAATAAAAAATAAATAATTCATTGCCAAGAAGTGAACTATAGTCACTAATAACCACGAAAACACATACTAGTTAGGTACATTTTTTAATTATCCTATAGACCTGCTGAAACAAAATTATATGAGTCCATTGTCAGGCCAGAAAGAAACTTCTTCATCGCGAATGTTGAGTTTAATAATTCATTAAAATATCAATCTTGAAGTTCACAGACTGTGAATCACCGTATAAGGTTGCTTGCAATATTTATATATATAATTTATTTAAATTTTAACGTCCCTTATTATAAACTAAGAATTTTAGGACGGGTTATCGATAGGTTACCAACCTTTTCTAGC